>CAVNYN010212923.1:23128-78545 GCA_963692815.1 Nyctanthes arbor-tristis
CCCCCCCCCCCCCCCCCCCCCCCCCCCCCCCCCCCCCCCCCCCCCCCCCCCCCCCCCCCCCGCCCCCCCCCCCCCCCCCCCCCCCCCCCCCCCCCCCCCCCCCCCCCCCCCCCCCCCCCCCCCCCCCTTCAAGGCTTGAATAATGTTTTGGCCTATTCCATAAACCCTATTGTTATGGGGTGATTGTTTTGGTGGGGGTGGGGAGACTTTGTAATATTGATTTAGCACTATATGGTATGGTTCAATGTGGTGTCATTTGATCATATGAGTATATGACGTGTATTGAAATATGTTATATAGGAAATGTATTGAAATATGCTATATAGAAAATCACAATCACGTGACTTGTTTTGACACGCGCCACGTAGCCATATGACAGCATATTAGATTGTTTTTAGGTATTTTGCCCCGAATTGGCTTTAATTATTTCCCCAACCACTTGTGACATGTCCCATCTCCTCTGTTGTGTAAGCCAAAATGTTCACCTGTGAGAGGGTCGCGAGTTACACCGTGACCCTACCTACACGGGGGTTGTTATTTGCCCTCCCACATGTGCTATTTTAATTTTTACACGGGCGGTCTAGGGCGGGAGAGAGTTAGGTTGGACCAGCACCATAGCCCCGTGACCCACCTAGCCTTTTTTTATTTTTAATAAATTTATTTCAAAAAATGTATAGAAATTATTAGATATGGCAATTCGACTAATCGACCATTGAATCCGTGGTATTTTATTTTTATTTTTTATTATATTATTTTTTTGAAAGGATTTTTCTGTCGAATTGTAAGAATCATATTATTATATTAGTTAATGTTGGGAACATTAAAATTCTAAATAAAGGTATTGTTTTATTTTATGTTCATCAATTAATAATGTGTTGCACATAACATTAATTGAAAGGGAAAAAATTCATGAGTCCTTTTGTGGGTTATAATGGCCTCCCAACCCGTCATATGACTCGACTTGTCTTGACCTGCCATATGAATTTGTAGGTTTAGGGCAGGTCTGTGTGACTTCAAGACTCATGGGCGCGGGTCCAGTGTATGGGTAATCCGTCCTATTGCTATTGCTATAAATAATCATATCACAATCAACTATTGCAATTATAAGTTTAGTCTCTCACTCGTGCGTTGTATAGGAAGACCAATTTTCAAAAAAGTTCAATAATAATGAATAATAAAATATTAGACAAATACACATTATCGGATTTGCATAGCAAAAATAATAAATATACAGTTTTAATTTAATATTTGACGCATTAAATTAATGTTTTATTAATGCTATATTAATAGTTATCTGTTTATGTACTCAATTAATATTTTATTATATTTCACTTTTAAATCATCTAACTTATTTAATATCATTAGGTAACAGTCTAATAATATGTAACGGACGTGTACATACCAGTATTCACTCTATATACATTTAGATAAAGTTTTTCATACTCACGAGAAAGTACTCTCTCGACGTATTCTTTCTATGAGTGGAATTTAAAATTGATAGTTATAATTAAAATGTTAAATAGGGATATATTTGTAAAGAAATGCAAGTTAGACTTTTTAATATAAAGGAGACCATATATGTGAGACATCTTAAAAAGGAAAATAAGATCAGATAATCGCAATGGAGGGATTAACTTTTTTTTTTTGTGTAGGTCATTTTCTTTTTATGGATTTCTTGTCTCTTTTGTTCACAAAATTTTCGCTAAAATTCATTATTATCTTCGTCAAATAAAAATATCGATCAATTAGTTGCACGGATAGATAAGATCTCAATGTTTCATATAAAAAAATCCATTACATAAATTACAAAAAAATTATTCACAATAATAATTAAATCAAATGAAATAACAGTATGAATTCAGTCGATACTTTGAATGCTTCACATCTACGGAAAAAAAGACTAAAAAATAAATTATTTGCATCCTCTATAATCTAATCGTTGCAACATAAACGATATAGAAACAAAGATTAAAAAAATAGTCACAAAGATTTTCAAGTTAGATCATAGATGTCAAGAAAATAAATTTTAGCCATATATTATTATAACAGAGTTACATTATGTGTCTTTAGTTATTGGCGTGACGCAAATAAATGGATTGGCTCCAAATTATTCTAAGTAAATCAGTTGATTTGCTCCAAGTTATTCTAAACTAAGTTTTTGTTTATAATATAAGTTATTTTGAAATAGGTTTCTAAGTTAAATTTTGGTTTTGATATTATCAAGAACTCTGTGAAGGAAATTTTAAAAATCAAATAAACATAAATAATAAATAAATAGAGATATAACAGACAATTAGTTTATAATGTGTTTATTTTCGAATAATTTAGTAACGGGAAGAATAATTTTAAAAAAATACTAATTCATAAGAAATTGAACAGTTGCTCGCCGTCAAATTTACATCGGTAGTGGATAATAAAAAATCGTAAAAACTCATAATTATATATAAATACTAAAAAAATAGAAATGAGGAAATTAAAATGAAAAAGGAATATAGAAAACTAATAAACTAATATAAATTATTGGAAACTTGTGATGAATATCCAAATAAGAAAAATTTAAATTTTAAAACTTGGAAAATAAAACCAATTGAAAATCAATTGGTGCACCAATTGAGTCCATATTATTGTGTAATATTATGATGAGGTCAGCAAAAAAGCAGAAAAATTATAATTGAGAATCCAAATCTAATTGAAAACTGTTGTATTATATTATATTATATGATTGTATGTAGTCATTAAATTGAAGCATGAATATGAAAGTTTACTAAAAGCCAAAGGGAGCAACAATGACATATTTGCCTAGATTATTCAACCGATAAAGCCGAGAAGCAACACCTAGTAGAACGATACAAACTTGGTAATTTCATCTATCAGATAAACCAAGAAACCGGTGCCTCATCCAAAATTTTTTATCTAGGGACGTTTAGTATCTCTGTATAATAGAGACACTCGACCTATTTTGCACATGAGCTCACATGTGGGCCTATGCCTTATGAGAAGGGATGGATCTAGAAAATTTTTTAAACAAGGGCTGTAACGAAAAAAAATTAGTTTGACTTAAGGTTTATTCCAAAAAAAAAAAAAATTGTTTTAAAAAAATTCCGGGCCATCACGAAAATGGATACAATTCAAGAGTAACATTTGTCTCGTGAATATAGACTTTTCGTTTGTATTAATTAATTAATGCATCTCAAAATAATTGTAGTCCAATACTTACCTTGTTGAGAGTTTGATATTTCCGTTGCCTAATATGCCCAATAAATTGTTTCACATGTTACACAATTCAAAACGTTAATTACATGATGTCTTGCTTCAATGGACTAATAAAGAGGGTATATTATTAATTAGGAAAATTGAGTGTAACATTTATTATTCCACTGTTACGAAAGTAGAATCAGATTCAATGAAAATGAGTCACCGCAGCTAGTCAAATCAAATACATATGTGTTGGTCTTAGGAGATTATTATATACATGTGATTAGTTTAACCAAATTCTAATTTGAAATAGAATTTATTTACCAATGTAATTCTTTGAAATTCTTGCTTTCTTGCAAAATAATAATAGCAAATCCACATATTTTGGAGATTCGATATATTTATTCAAATCGACACTTGCAAGGAAAATACTAATAATGAATATTATAATGTGAAACAATCAACCAGTAGTATAGATGGATAGCATTACTTTGTAGAGTGAGTGGGTATATGACTGTATAGCATTTCTTGGATTTTTCAGGTAATATTACAAAAATCTGTTTTAAATTGGACAGATATTTAGATATCTCATAATTTCTTTTATTTGGATTGCAAAATTTTAATATTTTTCTTAAACGCTGTTTAAGAGATCGATCATTTACAACTCATTTAATTTAATTAGTCATTACTATATTACTATTACTATGAATTAAAACAATTCAAGTTCAAATATAAACTAGAGCATAGGCTAATTGTGAATCAACATTTTAAAGAGTAAAACTAATTTGAAATATTAAGTCAGCGATGAAAAACCTTTGTTTATATTGTGTCGTATATCAACAATTTCAATGGCATTTTTGTGACAGCATCTTGAAGAATACATTGTTTTTCTGCAGTTTTTTGGTGGGGTTCGAAGCATCAATCTTTTGTAGTTTTTAAATCGTTATGGGATCAGGGCTGTACAGGTGGTTCTTGCATTTGGCTAGTAAAGAATGATGGCTTTTATTTCCATGGTTTGACGAGAAGCACTGTCAAAGTTTATCATTGGCTATAGAAAATTCTTAGGGACGAGAAAAATTTTAAAAAAGAAGAATTATATTAGCTCTAGTTGTGTGGTATTTTTATATTATGGCCCGTGTTATTGGATTCATCCCTGAAAATTCTTCTATATAACAGTTAATCTCATGTATGTTTATGCTAATGCAATAATCCAAGTTTTCTTATTAATTATTAAGTTATTAGTTTTAAACGTTGGACCATTTATCGATAAATTTTAAGCATGCATATATAAATATATATACAAATATAATATCTGTGTGTGTGTTGAAGACGAACTTGTAACTTACTTTTCCCTTTTTTTTGTAAACGAACTTCTTAAGTAAAACATTGTGGATTGTATTTAGAGTTTTTTTTCCTGCTCGAACTATGATGTTTTGGTCCCATAATTGCTCAATCCATTGTTTTTTAGCACTTCAACTGATCGATTTTGAATTAGTTGTTGTAGCCCTTTAATACAAGCTAGCCTCTGGTTCTTCGCTAATTTGAAGAATTATAATGTTTGCTTCTCGTGATATTATTTTTGCTGTTTCTGAATTGTAGATTCATTTTTGGGTAATTAGTTATAACAACTTATGTAAAAGAATAACGACATCTGTAAACTCGTTACAATGGCATATGAAATACATGAATTTCATTCAAAAGCAACATAGAACATAAGACGAAAATTCTTAATTAAAGTTATCTAATTAATCGATAGTGTTCCATATATATATATATATATATATAGGTGTAAATCGGCTTAGCTAGGCGGAGACAGTAACGATTGGGTCTGGTCAAGGAAGCTTAGCGACACGATATTCATCAAGGAAATCATCATCTCTCCGAGCCATCAGTGGCGTATTGAGAAGATAGTCTAAGGGATATCCGAAGCTGAAGCTCAAGGACCTGTAGTCAAAACACTAAAAAAATTTTCTTATTTTCTTTTTTATTTTTCAAATGGGTAAAAAAAGGATTTCTTAAAAAACAGGATAGTCGGGAAGCCGGAAGGCTACCCCATAGATCCGCCCATGCATCAGGCCTAGACACCGTAGAACTCAATTCGTTTATCAATGAGTTCAACTTACCCTAGAAAAAAAAGCGTTCTTCTTCTCTCTAATGGGCCAGATGTGAGAGTCTTTGAAAGGTTGGGGATTGCAGTTATCATGGGGAAAAATTGAAGGATAAAAAAAAAAAACAGTGGAAAAAAAATTGTGTAAAATACTAGAAAAGAATTCTTTGAGAAGCATTTCATATTGTATAAAAGAATTGTGCGTGCTATGCTATGTACCACCTTATCAACTTAGAATGAGCAGAGAAAACTTAATTTCTTTAAAATTATTTCTTAGTTATTCATTCCTCCTAATTGCTCTTAATCATGCTAATTCTGTGTGTGTGTGTTCTTCTCCATGCATTGTGCATTAATCGCCCTTAATTAATTATTATAATTATAATACAAAGAAGTTTCTTAATGCAATCATGCTTATGCCAAAATTTTCTCGTGACATTCAATTAATTATGCCATGCTTCAATGGATTAATTAATTATTGACGGACATCTATTGAATTAATTATTTAATTATGAGGGAATTATTATTGAATGGAGGTGAAGAAAAATTGGGTGTAACATTTATTATTCCAGTGTTATAAAAATAGGAAAATACATTCTCGTACAATGAGTTGTGGCGACTTATGTGCGTCGCACGAGACATGAAAATGAGTGATCGACTTGTAAATTATATGTTGGTCTCACAAGACATATGTAATATGCTATTTGATTGACCAAACTTTAATTTGAAATAAAATTGATATATACATATATGTGTGTGTGTGTGGGTACTAATTATTTGAGAATTTTAGGATGTGCACAAGCAAGAGCAAACCCATATATCTTCATAGGGAAAATTTTTTACTACTCTATCAATTAACTATTAATAAATAATTTAGACTTATATTTCCATTTGTATTGCTTTCATTTGCTTATAGCATTGGTCAAATCTTGGAAAGCCTAGAATGCTCATGTTAGCCTCTCTCTCTATTTCTTTTTTTCTTTTTTTTTTTGCTTATTCTATTTCAAATTTGAATATCGTCACATCTGTTATGAAACTCAGTGTACTGCACAAGTCTCCATTCTTCACCCTTTCCCTCTCTTATTTCAACAAAAAATAAGAAAAAATAGTTCGCTAACAAGCACATTATAGATGGATTATATATGTTGGGGATTTAAATATTTATCAAAAATTGATGCTTTCAAGGAAAACAAAAATAATCAATTATAATGTAATAATTAATGGGTTCAAACGGGTAGCAGAGACGTATAACATTACTTGTAGACGCCATTAATGATTGGAAATTTAATGACCGTATAACACTTATTGGTCTTACATAATCAATATTAATCACACGGCACACATTCATTGTGTAAGTATAGGTTTTTTCTACGTAATTTCATTAAATTAAATGCTTTTATTAGGATGTCAATTATAACTAATTTATTTATTCATTAATTGTTATGAATTACCACCATTCAAGTTCAACTATATATATATAAATTAGAGCATTGGGAAATTGTGAATCAACATTTTAATTAGACACAAGCAAGTCGATTGCAAGTCAACGATGAAAAACTCTTGGTTATATAGCATCATAGCAGCCTGCTACCTTCTCTTTACAATTGAGCCCCATTGCTTCACTGATCGGTTTGAGGTTCATGTCTTCAACAAACTGCCACCCAACTCTATCTTGAAGGCGCATTGTGCATCGAAAGATGATGATATTGGGAATCATACACTTAAGGTAGATGAACAAGTACAATGGCATTTTTGTGATAGTTACATAATGAACACATTATTTTACTGCCAGCTATGGTGGGGTTCGAAGTTTCAACGATTTGACGCTTTTTCTTCGGACTGGGAGAAGAAATGTACCAGTAATACTTGCATTTGGGAAGCAAAGAGCGATGGCATCTATTTCCATGGTTTGACAGGAAGTACGATGAAAAAGTATAACTGGACCATATGAAAGGCCAAAACATTTTTTTTTTTAAATAAGGGGCTAAAATATTGTTATTAATGTCATATATATTCATGATCTATGTCCCCAAAACCACAATTCAATAAATTCTTGGAAATTGTGTATTTTTCAAATGTCAAGTTCATTATTATTTAGTAATATATTGTGAATGCTCGATCACTAGAGAGCCATAGATCATTAGATCTTTGACTCCTCGCGTAAAATGCCCAAATTATACTTTTGGGTCCATCTTTTACTTCCAAATGGAAAATTTTCATCCTCGGATCTTTTAATTGGCTTCATGAAGTGTCTTCAAATGGGGAGATCGGAAGATGGATAGCTTAGGATTTACCTCTTGGAGTTATACTACACTCCTTTGTCAAGTGGCTTTGTCCAATCACTTATCATTAAGTGATTATTAATAATAAGATGAAACATGACATAAATACCCCAATGAGTGTTTCAATTTGCTTCCATTTAATTGAAATACATTGGCAAGAAGATAGCAAGTGACTCGATAAGTGACCTCATACGGAAGAGTAGTATTATTCTTACTTTGTAGACGCCATTAATGAATTGGAAATGACTATACAGCACTTGGGTATGCAATTGTGTAAGAAATTTGTGGAAATGTAGACTTTTTCTACTTATATTTGTATTAAATGCTGTTTAGGATGTCATTTGTAACTCATTTATTAATTGTAATGACTTTCAACCATTCAAATTCAACTACTCTCTCCATCCTAAATAGATAATCTAGTATTCCATTTTCGTCCGTCTCAAAAAGATAGTTCAATTACTATATTAGACTTGTATTTAATTTTTCCTTTCCATGTTTGCGTTTAGTTAATTAACCACTTAAAATACCTTGGCACTAAACTTTAAGAGGAAAATGAGTTAACTGAATTTTTTGGGCATAATATTCAAGGTGTTCACAGAATTCTAATGAATACAATTTGAATAATTGTATAGATATTAATCCTACTTTGGTATTTGATATTAATTCCAAATCATTCATTATGCTTAATGGCTAAAATATAAAAATACGCATTGAGTTAAATGTTTCATCCACATTACCTACCAATTCTTAATCCGTATGAAAATACCTACCGTCCTATATTTGTGGGACGGAGAGAGTATAATAAATATACAACAGATAAATATACATTAACTTTTAAATTGTGAAAATATACAAGAGATATGTTAATTTTTTTTTTCAAACTAGAAGATAAGTTAACTGATATATAGCAAGTAAAATTTTATTCTAAATTTAAAACGTTATAAAAAATTAAAAGTCTTATTAACAATCAAAAACCCTTAGATGTGAAATAGAAAATGATTTATGTTTTGGTATCTGTAATTAAAAGTACAAATTAAAGTTAGAAAAAAAGAGCAAAAAAAATCAACAACAAACATATAATCATTTCCTTGTGCTCAATTTACATATATGACATGTACACTTGTCTTATGAAAAAGTCAATTCCATACACTCTTATAATATTCGATAATTCATTTGAAAAAAAACATATATATATATAATATGAAATAAATTTTAATATCAATGTGGTTTTACCTAATGAAAAAAAAAACTTTAATCTTTTATCGGTTATTATATTTTGTTGTTAATGTTTAAATCACATTCTTGCTAATAAAATCTAATAAATTTCAGTAAACCCTCTTTTATTATTTTTAGTTTAATTAACAATGTACAAATAATATAGAAAACCATGGGCAAAATATTTATATTAATGACACACTCAAATAAATTTAAAGTATAAATGACATATTTAATATAATAAAGTTTAATGAAATAATAAATATATATAAAGTCCAATATTTTAAAAAAAATTCATCAATTTTAAAATAATAAAATGGCTAGAAGATACTTTATATATATTTTTTGTCAACACATCAACAAGAATGCACAATAGCTTGGTGGTTGGAAACTTACTCCCCAACCCCCAGGTCTAAGGTTCGAGTCTCCCCCATTGCATATTGAAAGGAATTACTAACGGGTTGGTCGCTGGTCAAGCCCATGAGTTGCGGTTCACGATCCGTCGGAAATTTTCAACGGATTTCGCTTAGTTGGAAATTCCGACGGATTCCAATTTCCATTGATAAGTATTACCGAGCAGTGTGGAAATTCCGGTGACCAGTTTTCCGTCGGAAAAGGACATTTCCGATGGAAAATCCACCTTTAGCGATGTATTTTTTCGTCGGTGAAGGCCTTTTTTAGTAGTTTATATCGCTTCATATTAGCCTACTCCCTTTTCTCTACAATTGCGACCTCTTGCTCCACCAATTGGTTTGAGGTTTATTTCGTCAACAAGCTACCTCCCAACTCTATCTTGGAACATTGTGCATCTTAAAATGATGATATTGGGATCATACATTTGAAAAGTATATAAATGAACAAGTACAATGGCATTTTTGTGATAATTTTTGGGCAAACACATTTTTTTTATTGCCAAATGCGTTCGGTTCAAAGCATCAAGCCATAGACATGTTTTTTATTCGGAATGGAGAGACATTTCTACCGGTGGTTCTTGTTTTTGTTAAGCAAGGAGTGATGACATCTATTCCGATGATTTGACAAGAAGAGCATTGAAACAATAAAACGTGATTGGGTAAGAGACTAAAACCATTGTTATGAATGTCATATTCATTTCTACAAACTGAAGTTCAATAAAATTTCAGAAATGCATTTTTCAAATGTCATGTACATTATTATTTAGTAATGTTGTGAATCTTGATATCTAGAGAGCGCTAAACCTTTCTATTCACCATCTCGTTAATTTCTTATATACAATTATATATAAATGAAATATGTTATTTGTACAGCCGATCTCAAAATCTTCTACGAAATAGAGTGATTATATCATTTTATGAATTGTGTGACTTGGGAAAAATAATCTACAGATAAAATGGTGAATTTACCTTATTTTTAAAAATATTTGTTAAAGGCTTTCCTACAAATAACAATACTTTCCCCGTCAAAAAAGAAACATAGCAGGACTCATGTGTAAATAATTTAAAGTTAGGGAAAGAGAAAAAGTCATGAATTAGCTAATTAGAAATTTTCCATATGCTATGTGTAAATAATTTAATGGCACCCTTACCGGGTTATTTAACATGGATTCAAGTTACCATTCTCATCCCTATGATCCATAAATTATATTCTTAAAAAAACCAAAACAAAAGAAAAAAAAAAAAAATCAATTACCTTGTCATGCTTCAGTGGATTAATTAATTATTAATAGTCATGTATTCAACAAATTGATATCATCATTGATTCAATAATAATAATAATAATATAACAGCTAAAGAGATTGCAAAGGGTAATGAGGTATTATTATATATATTATTAATACTGAATGCATTTGGGTTTGGAAAATT
The DNA here is from genome assembly GCA_963692815.1 of Nyctanthes arbor-tristis. Taxonomy (NCBI): domain Eukaryota; kingdom Viridiplantae; phylum Streptophyta; class Magnoliopsida; order Lamiales; family Oleaceae; genus Nyctanthes; species Nyctanthes arbor-tristis. Next base: position 33,766 of record CAVNYN010212923.1, read on the forward strand.
TGGGCGTAACAATTATTATTCCAATTCCAATGCTACAAAAATAGAAATAGATTTAACAAAAATGAGTGGTTACGGCTTAGTGAATTATATGCTGGTCTCAAGAGACAATATATAGTGCCTGATTGGGTTGACCAAATTGTAATTTGAAATAAAATTGATATATGCGGATACTAGTTAATTATTTGAAAATTTTAGGATGTGAGAAAGGAAGAGCAAACCCATATATCTTCATAGAGGAAAAAAATTATAGCAGTCTAGAAACATGAGCAGGGGCGCGATAACTATTAATAATTTAGACTATATTATATATGCATTTGTATTGCTAGCATTGATCTAATCTGGGGAAGCCTTGAAACTTTTTCGGATGGATTATATATTTTGGGGTTTGAAATATTTATCTAAATTGATGCTTTCAAGAAAAATAACAATAATCCATTGTAATTTGTCCAAAAAAAAAAAATTATAATGTGATAATTAATGGGATCAAACTGTTGTTGAGATGGAGAGCATTACTTTTAGACGCCATTAATGAGTGTTAATGACTGTAGAGCACTGGTGAGTCTCAGAAAATCAATACCAATCACATGACACCTATTCATTTTTTAAGAAATTGTTTAAATATAAAATTTTGCTGCCAATAATTTCACTAAATTAATTGCTATATAGGATTTCAGTAATAAATTTATTCATTGTTATTATGAATTACCCCCATCCAACTATAAATTGGAGCACTGGGAAATTGTGAATCAAAATTTTAGACACAACCAACTCGACTTGCAAGTCAATGATGAAAAACCTTTGGTTATATAGCGTCATAGCAGCTTGCTGCCTTCTCCCTATAGTCGAGCCCAATTGTTTCGTTGCTCGGTATGAGGTTCATGTCTTCAACAAACTGCCTCCCAACTCTATCTTGACAGCACATTGTGCATCGAAAAATGATGATATTGGGAATCATACACTTAAGGTAAACGGAGAATTACAATGGCATTTTTGTGACAGTTTTTTTGGAAACACATTGTTTTACTGCCAACTGCGGTGGGGTTCAAAGTTTCAAAGATTTGACGTTTTTAATTCAGACTGGGAGAGGAAATGTATAGGTGGCTTTTGCATTTGGGAAGCAAAGAGCGATGGCATGTATTTCCATGGTTTGACAGGAAATTCGGTGAAAATGTATGACTGGAAATGAAAGGTTAAGACATTGTTATTAATATCGTATATTCATGATCTATGTCCCCAAAACCACAATTCAATAAATTCTTAGAAATTTTGCATTTTTCAAAATGTTATTCAATGACTTATCTGCGCCTCACAAGATAATATGTATATATATTGGTTTGATTAAATTTTAATTTGGTACAATCGCACTCTCGTGCTCTTTCCAACGTACTTATTTGAAACTTTTAAGTTGTGCAAAAAGAAGAGCGAACTCGCATATCTTCATGGAGAAAAAAATTTCGCTAACTCTATAAACATGACTTGGCAGTAAGACCTCAATTAAATATTAATCTAGACTTTTATACATCCACTTGTATATTCACTAGTCTACTCGGGAATGCTAGAAATTTTAATTTTTTTCCTTCACATATGAAGGGAGTATATATTTTGGAGGTTTGAAGTATTTATCTAATTAAATTGACGATTTCAAGGAAAATATAAATAATAAATTATAATGTGATAATAATTAATGGGAGTATATATAGATGGATAGCCTAGGATTACCTGTAGTAGTTATATTACACTCCCTTGTCGAGTGAATTATCCAATCACTTATCATTAAGTGATTATTTATAGATCAAGGGTAATAGCTCAAGTGATAGAGAGCAATCTTTACCAAGATGAGATCCTGAGTTCGAGTCTATACCCCACCCCGAAGTTCCCTTAATTGTATCCCAAAAAAAAAAGTGATTATTTATAATGAGATGAAATGTGACATAAATGCCCCATTGAGTGTTTCAGTTTGTTTCCATTTAATTGAAATATACATTGGCAAGAAGACCACGATTGGTAACTGACTCGATAAGGAAGAGTAACATTACTCTTACTTTGTAAACGGCTAGACTCCACTAACGAGTTGGAGATCACTGTACAACACTTGGTTAAGCAATTGTGTAAGAAAAATGTGGAAGTGTAGACTTTTTTCTACTTATATTTCCATTAAATGCAGTTTCGGATGTTACTTGTAACTCATTTATTAATTGTTATGAATTACAACAATTCAAATTCGACTTTAAATTAATTAGTGCATTTGGCAGATTGTGAATCAACATTTTAGAGACAACTAATTTGACTTGCAAGTCAACGATGAAAAGCCTTCCCAATATCGCTTCATATTAGCCTGCTATCTTTCCTCTACAATTGTGCATCTAAAAATGATGATATTGGGATTCATACACTTAAGGTAAATGAAAAAATACAATGGCATTTTTGTGACAATTTTTGGGCAAACACATTGTTTTACTGCCAAAAGCGGCTGGGTTCAAAGCATCAAGCCATCGACGTCTTTTATTCGAAATGGAGAGACATCTGTACCAGTGGTTCTTGTTTTTGGGAAGCAAGGAGTGATAGCATCTATTCCCATGGTTTGACAGGAAGAGCATTGTGAAACAATATAACTGGATTGGATAAGAGGCTAAAACCGTTGTTATGTATGTCACATTCATATCTTCAAACCGTAGTTCAATAAAATTTTAGAAATGTATTTTTCAAATTTCAAGTACATTATTATTTAGTTATATAAATATTTTTGAAGGTAAAAGCTTAATTCTCATTACTAGAAAGATCCGTGTGAAGAACATGATACAACCAAAGGGGAATAAAGCTCCCATGCCCTACGCGCTGAGAAGTGAGCCGCCCTATTGCCATGCCGACTAACAAATTGCTTGTAAAATTATTCACTACCTTAAGCAATTCCTTGCAATATGAGACTATGATCCCAAATTCAGATAAATCATCCTGCCGTTGTAACGCATCAACTACCTACCACCTTGGCATCCATTCCGATGATAACATTCGAAAGACCCAAGCCAAGAAGCCATGTTAATTATATTGTTAATGCTTGACCTGTAGAGAGCACTAAATCTTTGATTCTCTGCGTAGAATACCTAAATTCGATTACATTTTTGGCTTTAATTACCCACAGAAAAGATTCATCCTCGAATCTTTGTATTTGATTTAATCTCATGTCTTAAAGAATCTGAAACTCAACGAGTTGCACTTTGATCTCGCTAGTATAACGAATATCCATAACAATTCTAGATAGAATTATTCTTGTCAATAATAAAAAGAATTAATGTGTACCATCCGAATATCAAATGCAGCAATGCATAAAAATAAGCAATTCAAATAAGCTCGCTTTCACGTTTTGGAAAGTTTCACCTGAAAGTATTTCGAAATTCCAACTCATTTCGACAGTTTCAGAGTATTTGCCCTTCTTCTAGAGGCAGAGTACGCCCTGTAAGGCAATTCCTCGTTTCTCATTTTCCAAACGTGTAATGGTCCAATGGAGTTAGCACCGCTGGTAGAGGACCAAATGTGACCATTCTCGAAAGATTGGGGACAGTAGTTATTAGGGGCTAAAAATGGAAGGACAAAAAGAAAAACCAATGGCAAAAAAATAAAAATAAATGAAGTGTCGAAATTTTCCCCACGCCATGCGTAAATAATAATTTATTTAATTAATTAATTAAATGAACCCTTACCGGATTATTTAACCCGAATTCAAGTTACCATTCTTGCCCCTGTGATCCCCAAATTTTACTCTTCCCAAAAAAAAAAAAAATAATAATAATAATTATAATAATTACCTATGTCATGCTTCAGTGGATTAATTAATTAATTTATTTTATTTAATGGCCGTCTATTGATCACAAATTGATATCATTATCATCATTGATTCAATAATAATGATGATGATGATGATGATGATAATAATAATAATGTAACAGCTAAAGAGATTGCAAAAGGTAATGAGGGATTTAATACTGAATGCATGGAGGTTTAGAAAATTTGGGTGAAACATTTATTATTCCGATGCTACAAAAATAGAAATAGATTTTAAAAAAAAATGACTGGTCACGAGTTGTGAATTTTATGCTGGTCTTACCAGACAATATATAGTATGTGATTGAGTTAGATCGGAAGAGCTCTGAAATAAAATTGATATATATATGTGGATCCTAATTAATAATTTGAAAATTTTAGGATGTTAATTAAAAAGCAAGAGCAAACCCATATATCTTCATAGGGAAAAAAATGATGAGTGATACTACATGTACAAGTGAGTGTACAAATAAGTTTACATATAGAGAATAAAATTATAATTTCGTTCATGTATTTTCTCCTTCTTTATTGCACAACATGGTGTTTGGGATATTGCTTTTATTATTATTATTTTATCCATGTACAGATGTTACATTTATTATTTGTATTGCTTTTATTTGCTTAAAGCATCGATCTGATCTTGGGAAGCCTAGAAACTTTTTCAGGTGGATAATATATTTTGGGGTTTGAAATATTTATCTAAATAAATTGATGCTTTCAAGGAAAATAACAATAATGGATTATAATAGGATAATAAATGGGATCAAACTGTAGTCGAGATGGATAGCATTACTTGTAGAAGCCATTAGTGAGTGGAAATAACTGTAAAGCACTCGTGAGTCTCACGTAATCAATGCCAATCACATGACATATATTCATTGTGTAAGTACAGACTTTTTCTACTAATAATTTCATTATATTTTTTTCTACTAATAATTTCATTATATTAAATGCAATGTAGGATGTCAGTAATAAATCATTTATTCATTCTTATTATAAACCCCCCCCCCCAATCAACTATAAATTAGAGCAGGGGGAAATTGTGAATCAACATTTTAGACACAAACCAACTCGACTTGCAAGTCAATGATGAAAAACCTATGGTTGTATAGCGTCATAGCAGCTTGCTGCTTTCTCCCTACAATCGAGCCGAACTGTTTCACTATTCGGTTTGAGGTTCATGTCTTCAACAAACTGCCTCCTAACTCTATCTTGACGGCGCATTGTGGATCAAAAGATGATGATTTTGGAAATCATACACTAACGGTAAATGAACAAATGCAATGGCATTTTTGTGACAGTTATATAATGAACACATTGTTTTTCTGCCATCTATGGTGGGGTTCGAAGTCTCAACGATTTGACGCTTTTTCTTCGGAGTGGGAGAAGGACTGTACCGGTGGTACTTGCATTTGGGAAGCAAAGAGTGATGGCATCTATTTCCATGGTTTGGTAGGAGATTCGGTGAAAAAGTATAGCTGGACGGGATGAAAGGCTAACACATTGTTATTAATGTCATATTATTCAATACTGATCTCAGGTGACTGGAGTTCGACGTGTGCTCTTCCGATCTATGTCCCCAAAACCACAATTCAATAAATTCTTAGAAATTTGTATTTTTCAACTGTCTTGTTCATTATTATTTAGTAATATATTGTGAATGCTTGATCTCTAGAGAGGCACAAATCATTAGATCTTTGATTCTTCGAGTGGAAAGCCCAAATTCGATTCTGAACTAAATTATTTTTGTCAACACTGGAAACGATTTATCTCACTAACCAAATATCAAATGCAGCAACGTCTGCTAAAAATTTGGTATTTCTGTTGCCTAATATTTGCCCATTAAATTGTTCTACATGTTACACAATTCAAAACTTAAATTACATGATGTGTTGCTTCAACGGATTAAGTGGTATTTAATAATGGTCATATATTGAACAATTTTTTTTTTTTTGTAAACATATATTGAACAAATTGATATCATTATTATTAAATTAATGTAAAGCTATAGAGATTGATGACAGGTTAATATCAAATGGAATCAGGTGTACCTTCCCCCACCCCCAAAAAACCAAAAATAAAAAAATAAAAAAAATAAAAAATCAGGTGTTACATTTAATATTCCAATTCCATTGTTATAAAAGTAGAATCAGATATAGCGGTGGCAACGTGTGAAATATTTATGGGTCTTACGAGATAATAAGCAACATTTGATTTACTTGACCAAATTTTAATTTGAAATCAAATTGTTTGCTAACGTATTTATGACTTGGTGGCAAGGGCTCAATTAATTGATAATTACACTTGTCTACTCGTTGAAGCTTGGAAATTTTTTCCTTCACAGAAGGAGGGAACATATATTTTGGAAGTTTGAAATATTTATTTAAATTGATGCTTGCAACGAAAATAACAATAATGAGATGAATTCGAAAATATAAAGATAAAAAGAACAAAGAAAACTTCAAAGAAAACTCAATTATTGTGTAATTATATATTATTATTTATTAGAATTTGAAAGTCCTCTATTTATACAACTGTCGTTTCCGGTATACAATAATTATTTATAGAATTTAATCAATTATAATGTGATATTCAGTGGGATTTAATTTAATGTAATGCCCAGTAGGGAACAATGTTTATACGCCATTAATTTAATCACAAATGTGTTCAGGATCTCATTTACAAATTGCAACTCATTTATTCCTTATATTATGAATTACAATGATGCCAGTCTACTATAAATTAGAACCTTGGCAAATTGCGAATCAACATTGTAGAGACAACCTATTAGACTTGCAAGTCGAAGATGAAGAACCTTTGTTTATATCGCGTCATATTCGCCTGCCACCTTTTCTCTACACTTGCAACCTCTTGCTTAACCGTTCGGTATGGCGTTTATGTTGTCAACAAGCTTCTTCCCAACTCTAACTTGGAGGTGCATTGTGCTTCGAAAAATGATGATATTGGGAATCATACACTTAAGGCAGACGAACAAATTCAATGGCATTTTTGTGAAAACTTTTTCAAAAACACATTGTTTTACTGCCAACTGCGGTGGGGATCAAAGCATCAGAGAATCGACGCATTTTATTCGCGGTTGGGAGACGACTGTACCGGTCATTCTTGCATTTGGGAAGCATGGAGTGATGGCATCTTTTTCCATGGTTTGACAACACCACCGATGAAAGAGTATGACTGGATTGGATGAAAGGTTAACACATTCTTATAAATGTCATATTCATGTGTTCCTCAAAACCATAATTCAATAGGTCAGCATAAATTATTATGTATTTTTGGAATTTCATGTTCATTATTATTTAGTAATATTCTGAATGTTTGATCTCTAAAGAGCCATAGATATTTGATTCTTCGTGTAAAATGCTCAAATTTGATAACAAGAAAATACTTTTGTGTCCTGCTATTTGTAGGTAATCATTCAGGTAATCTTTTATAAAATAGAGTAAATCCACGTTTTTATCCTTAATTTATTTTTCCCTAATTCACCTTCTGTTATTTGTGAATTTATCCTTGAATCTTGTACTTGACTTCATGAAGTGTCTCTAGTCCATCATTCTATTCAATTCTAGCTAGTAAATAAATAGATCTACTTTGATTTGAATCCGTAACCGCTTATGCGAGGTTTTCACTTTGATCTAGCTAGTAAATGAATATCTATAAGGATTCTGAACTAAAATTTTCTTCTCGACACTCCAAAGAAAAGAATTAATCTTGGTGTTCAAAAGTAGAAATCCTCCTTCACAATTAATTTCAAGCCATACGATATTGTATCGGATATGCTCTAAAGCATATCAATTTTTTTGAGAATATAGGACAAAACAAAAAGTAATATCAATTTTTTGAGAATATAGGGCAAATTAACAACACATGGTAAATCAGAAATATTTAATATTTCGATGCATGTATTGTTGGTCTCATTTGCCCATGTTCGTCTCAATTTTTATTTCAAAACAAATATAACAGGAGCGAAAAATGATTACCGAAAGGAATTGTGTAAGGCTTTTGAGTCCCACAAAATTTGTGAATAGAAATAATTTGACTAATTCCTATTTTGAAAATCGAAACACAACAACGGCACAAGTATAATAATTTGTTAATTTGTAGTTCTACTTTATATTACAAGTTAATTAAAGGAGTGAAAATGAATATGTGAAGGAAATCCCTGGTGGCATTGGAGAAATTCCAACACTTCAAATGATCAACTTGTACATTACTGCAAGAATGAACTTGTATCGTCATCAAAGCGCATTCTAGAAGAACAATGGGACTTTGGAAATGATATCCTTCAAGTTATTATTGACAAGAACTGGACGTGCTAACCTAATTCCATGTGAATGAACAATATCATTTCTTTTTGCTGTATTTATGATGCTCCAAAATATATCAAGTTTGGAGAACCAAATATGGTAATTAAGATATTTAATATTTTTGACATCTTAGGTCTCACTGCCTATGTCAGCCTCAAATTTCTATTTCAAAAATAAATAAATAATAATAAAAAGACTAAAAATAAATAGTGAAGAGCTATGTAAAGTCTCATGAAAAATATGAATAGAAATTTCCGAGTCTTCTACCAAATCTAGTCCTTTTGTTACTGCTATATATATCCTGCAGTTGCATATGCATTGTGCATCAAAAGATGATGTTCGAAAATCACACACTTGAAGTAATTCAACAAATGAAATGGCATTTTTTGAAGTAATTCTTAGTCCCACAAATGTTATATAAACCAATAATATTTCATCACATGTCTAATTTTAATTTTATAGTCCAACAATTATTAAATAGGATGTGAAAATCTTAAATTTTGTGACAAATGAAAAATTAAATATGAGCAAAATTTATTGTCTATGCGTAACAAAACAAATGAGATTTCAGTTTATATTTTCACGTACATGTACAACTCCAAAGTCATTTAAAAAGATCTAAATAGTGACGTTAAATCTACAATAGTCACCAAACGTCCTCACATAAATATTAGGCACGGGTTATCTTAAACATAATAAACATATTATAATACATGATAAAATTAAAATCATATGATAAACGCTATTTTCTCCTTATACATTATTTGAGAACGTACCCTGATCAATGATCACCTGATCAAGGTCACGTGCCTCCGTTCCTTACTCTGCCTCTATGATTGAGGCCTCTGCTCTATATTGTTGAATCCAGCCCTTAATTTGAGTGAGATTTGCACAGGTTTGTCAAACCAATGTGAGTACTTATAAAATGTATTTAAGAACTCAAGCCAGATTTCAAAGGTCACGAGTGGTAATGGAGCTCATAACAATGCGAGTACTCGAATTTTAAAGAGTCATGCATGAGGAATAAAAGAAACTCTGTATTTATTCACTGTTTTAAAAGAAAAAATTGGTTGGCACTCTTCATAATTTAATAGCTAAAAATTTTTATGCTCATTTCTTGGTCAACATTAACTTCTAAAATTATAAAATATTATTTAAAATCGGGGAATACATAAAATATTTATATCTATAATATACTAAAATTTAAAGTAAACTGAATCATTTTTCCCGTCTAAAGTAGGTATCTGAAATCTAGAATCTATTCCCTCCCCCCCCTCTCTCTCCCCTCAGTTGGTAACCATCTAGCTTTAGGTTAACCAAATTTGGAAAGTTTTTCCATTTTATTTTCACCGTGATTTCACATATACCTGCTCCATATGTTTGTATTAATTTTTTCCCTTTTCCATTTCTCCTTTATTTATTAGTTCAGTTTTCTTGGCACTTCATTGTCGTTTCCTCATTTATGTATATTTCATTAGCTTTTTATTATTTCTTTAAAGACATATATAATAAAATGTTAATATAAATTAATCTCTTTATACCCACCAAAGATAAAAGCTGCCCACTTTCTTAACTTAAAAACTACTATTCACTTATAAAATGGTCAACTCAGTTGTGTTGTTAGTTAACCTAATGAAAAATCGATCAATTAATAATTTTAATATCATCCATTTAATTATTTTTTTAAATTTTTTTTCCAACCAAATTATGTGCATCCTTTTCTTTTCTTTTCTTTTTTTTTTTTTTTGGATTCGAAAGTAATTGTTCTTTTTTTTTTTGGATTCGAAAGTAATTGTTCTTTCTTCTACAAATGTTTTATTATCATGTTCTTTAAGATGATTCCTCCAAATAGTTTGATTTGTCTACTAGCACAAATTATTTAGCTTAATTAGTTCTTATTTCATGGATAACTTTTTAACTAAAGTTATTTTGTGCGAGTTTTTTATTAACATGCATGCTTTTATTTTGTCAAGTTATGGCAATAGTTGCATTGAATATTTGTATAATTCGTTCACTGAGTGAGTGCTAGCAGCTCTATGGAATTTATATTATGCAAAGTTTGATTGTTTAAATTTTTTATGTTTCTACATAATGTGTTCATTGCATAATTAGTAGAATACATATACTTAAGAAATCATTCCGATAAATGTGGATTTTGTAAAGCTATCTTTTGGTTTGAAGAGAGAACAGATAAGTGTAACAAAATAAGTCGATCCCCTAAGTTTATGCTGTGTTGTATGCATGGGAAGGTGAACCTTGAACCAATGAAAGAACTTCCACAAATGTTGGAACTTCTGTTTTATGGAAACAAGGAGATAAGCAAACATTTTAGTGAGAGACATTTAATTCGATGTTTTCGTTTATATCTATGGAATGAAACGTAGATTCTAAGCTCAACGATGGTAGTTTGAAATGAGACAATTTTCATTGGCCGTCTCATATGTTATGACGATTACTAAGAGTCAAGGTCAAAGATGTCTTATGTGAGAATCTTCATAAATAGAGTAGTATTTAGTTACGGGCAATTTTATGTACGTAGTTCCATGTTACAAATCGTTCTGGATTGAAAATCTTAATATATGATCAAGAATTCAAGATGGAAAGTTAAGAAATAAAACGACAAATTAATGTATATAAAAAAAATATTTCAAATTTTGTACTTAAAAAATGATTTGAAAGTATTCAAAATAGTTCGTTCAATGATCTCTTTTACATAATTTCACTCCTACTCAACGTTGCATGGGTAAAAAACGAGAATATTGGAAAATATAACGGGCTTGCTAATTTGTATTAAGCATCAACAAATTCTTTTCTCTGGGAATAAACCTAAAGTGAGCGGTCCCTCGAATAATTTTTGTAAATAGATCGCAGCCAATGGTTTTTTATCTTTAATTTCTCAAAGGCATCTGAAAGATATTGCTAAAGAGAGACCATCAAATCATTCTTCTGTTCTGTTTTTGGAATTCGAGATCAGATAGATATGGCTTATGCTTCTCTTCTTTCTCTTATCAAGTTTTTGAGCATACACATGATCGTTATCATCAATATCTGATTCTTGATGAGATACAACTACTCCAATCTCTCCTAGAAAAGGTCAGTTTCTACTAGATTTTCTCGACAATTCATCACACAAAAGCAATGATGCAGTAGAAAATCTGGGGAGTCAAATTACAGAGAAGCAGCGTATAAAGCAGAAGACATCATTGAATCCAGCCTTGCGGGCCGAGTTCTTAAAGAATCCAAAAGTCACCAGGAGGTGAAGAAGAATTTCTTTTGTCTAACCGTCCTTAGAAAATCCACATGCAGTACTGAATTCCATGAAACAACTACCTTCTGCCCTAAACTAGAGAAGGTAGCAAAAAAATTGATAACCTAAAGAATATATTCTCTTGTTTTTACCGACGACAAGTTGTTGCTATAGGTTAGACTGTCGTCACTATAATTGTAAAAATTTATATAATATATATTAAAAATCCAAAGTACAAACCAAAGATTCATCCAGTCTAAATAGTGAGGCGCAAGGCAGGTGGAGGCGGGTTCGAATCCTCATGCTTGCGAAATAAATATGGAGTGAAACGGAGCGGGTTGGGCTGGGTCCAATGTGTGGGTTGGGTTGGGTCCAAGTGGCGGGTCGGGAAATATAATTTAGATCTGCATCCAATGACTTGGTCGCATGTTGCTTCATCAGAAGCTGCTCCCAATTTCAAGAGTAATATGGTGGGTCTTGATGATGACATGATGTTGCTCAATGAACAACTAACCAAAGGATCATCCAATCGAGAAATTGTTTTTATTGTTGGGATAGGTAAGACCTTGCTTGGTAAAATAGTTTTTGATGATGAATTTATTACGTATAATTTTGATGTCCATGCTTGGGTGACAGTATCTCAAGACTATAATGTGCAAGATATCCTTTAGGCCTACTGACTCCATGAAGAAACACACTGAATAGATTCATGAGAATAACACCAAACAATTAGAACTTATTTTGCACAATAATCTCAAGGGGAGGAGGTATCTTATTGTGATGGATGACATATGGAACACAAAAGTGTGGGATCATGTGAGGAGATGTTTTCCAAATGATAAAAATGGAAGTCAAATCATGATGACCTCTAGGCTAGATAATATGGCCGATTATGCAACATATTGTTTTCCTTTTCGTCATATGTGTTTTTTAAATGTGGATGACAGCTGAAGTTTGTTCTGCGATAATGTGTTTGGAAAAGATCGTTGTCCTTCCGAACTTGAGCAGACCGCAAAGAAGATAGTCGAAGATTGTCAAGGACTTTCACTTGCAATTGTTGTGATTGCAGGGCTTCTCTTAAAAGCGAGAAGAACCCAACACTGTTTGGAATATTTTGGAGAGAATCTAAGTAAAATAATATCTTCAGAGGATGATAGTTTTCAAAGATAATATCTTTGAGTTATAAGAATTTGCCTCATCATTTGAAAGGGTATTTCCTTTATATAGGAATTTTCCCAGAAGATTCTGAAATTAGGGTCTCTAGACTCATCAAATTATGGATTGCTGAAGAACTCATAAAGACACCGGAAAATACTACTTCAGAAGATATGGCTGAGGAGTACTTGTTGGATTTAGTAGGTAGGAATCTTGTTCTGGTTTGTCAGGGGAGTTTCCAAAGCAAAATTTAAACGTGCATGATTCATGATCTGTTACTCAACTTATGTGTGAGAGAAGCTCGAAGGCAGAACTTTTTTCAAGTCAGTGGGGTAATCTTTCTGAAGGCACTAGGCTGCGCCATTCACTTATTCATCGAAAAGGACAGAAATGTTATCTCACCAGTAAAAACCACAATTTTCATTCCACAAACTCATATAAGCTCTTTTGGTTCATTGGTGGTGAAGTTTCTAAGTGATAATTGAATAAGTCATCATCGACTTCTATAGAAGATTCCGGAGTTATTTGGAGCATTGCCGACTAATCAGAATATTCTAGAATTATAAGGCATGCAACTTGCATGGAAAATTCTGGGTGCATGCAAGTTGCAAGAATAAAATAAAAGAAATGGAAGCAGCCAAGAAGGAAGCCAATTGTATCCGACAATCATGAAAATTCTGGGGACCAAATTGGCATGTTTCCACCGACATATGACACCTATAAATACCCCCCATAGCCTTTGCATGTGTGTGTAAGAAATTGGAGTGCAGTGAGTGCATGAGAGATGAAGCACCAAGGAGTTTGAGAGAGATTGGTGCTTGAGAGTATGAAGTGAGTAAAGTGTGAGAATAAGCTCTCAAGTAGTAAGTGCTTAGAGCAAGATTAGTGTTGGGGGAAAAAAGCTAAGGGAAAAAAAGCCAAAGGGAAAAAACCTATTTCAAAATAATGTGTTGGGGGAAAAAGTGGGGGGAATATGAATAAGACACTTGGTGGTATTTTATTGGATTAGAAGGGATAGGAGTGGGAGAAAATAGTATTTTATTAGATTGTGGGGCGAATGGAAGAGGGGAAAAAACCTAAATGAGGGGCCAAATTATTTAGGTTTTTAACCCCCCCAAAATAAGTTTTTCCCCCCATTTTGACACATTATTTGGGTTGTTGGGGGGAAAACCCAAAATTTGGGTTTTCCCCCCAACACTAATCATGCTCTTAGGAATTATATGTAAGAGTGAATAGATATAATTGAATGCGCGAGTTTAAGTGTCCCATTGTGTAAATATTTTGAGAGTATAATCAAAATAATTTCTTTGGTGTGTAGTAACTCAACAAGTGGTATCAGAGCTTGGGAAATCTAACAAGAGCTTGGGAAATTCAACCAGTGGTATCAGAGTAGGTTGATCCACCGGTAAAGGTATTAGGGACAAACTGAGGAGGGTTTGGCATATTATGGTAGCAAGGTCGAGTGATGACTTTTCGTGTTTAAGAGTGGGTCGACCGAGAGCTTAAAGTTTTCAAAGTGCAGCATTTTAGGGGATATTATTAGAGCTTGGGTCATCGTGCACAATATTGAGACTGTGAAGCTTAGGGAAGCTTGCTTGGTTACGAAGAGGTAATCCAAGTCACGATGGGAGACCTGCAAGTGATAGGTAGAATTAAAAAGCTAAATAATCATAACTACACCACTAGAAGACATGCATGGAGTCGTATCTCCAAGGCTATGACTTGTGGGAAGTAGTTGGCAGCAATGATGTGACACCTCCAGAGGATGCCGGAGCTCTAAAGAAATGGAAAGTCAAAGCAGGAAATGTTTTATATGTGCTCAAGATAGCTATCGACAAAGAATTGCTAGAGCATATAAGAGATGCAGATATACCAAAGAAGGCGTGGGACACATTAGCAGCGTTATTCTCTAAGAAAAATGAGTTCAAGTTACAGCTCTTTGAGAACGAGCTACTATCAATCAAGCAGCGCGAGATGACAGTACGAGAATATTTTAATAAGGTAAAGTCTCTTTGTCGTGAAATCTCTGAACTCGATTTAAGATTGCAAAGTCTCAGAATCTAAAATGAGAAGAATAATAATACATGGATTGAGACCCGAGTTTAGAGGTATTATCACTGCAATATAAGGTTGGCTAGGGCAACCATCTTTGGTTAATCTTGAAAATTTGCTGGCTGACCAGGAAGCATTAACCCAGCAGACGGCAAGAGTCTCAATAAAGGATGAAGAAGAAAATGTATTATTTAGTTACAATGAGAAAAGAAGAGAAGCAAGAGGTTCTGAGACAAGCGAAGTTCAACAAGATCACGACAGAAGAGGACAATATAGTGGATATAAGTGAAATAATGGCCCATGTTATGTGTGTGGCAAACATGGCCATTATGCTCAAGAATGTTGGTACAAGAAAACATCAACAGAGGGTAATGTAGCAACTTATGAGCAAAAAGGTTATGAGAGTGAAGAAGAACGGGATTTTGAAGCATGCTCTGCAATCATTGAGGAAGCTCGTGGGAGGCAATCCAAATCAAGTAAGGAGAAAGAATCTGGAAGAGTTGTGTTTCTACCTCTACAACTATTTGGTGAAGATGATTCATGTGAAAATGAGGAAGATCGGAAGAGCTCTCTAGTCAGGAATCATCTAAAGATGATTGGGTTGAAGACACAGGACACGAAGAGGTGTTTGGCGAAAAATCATATAAAGATGATTGGTGTGACGACTCACAACACGCGGAGGTGTTCTATGAAGAGTCATCTTGGGAAGCATTGGAGAAGGTAAAATCAGACTCAGAGAATATAGGAGAAAAGCTACTTGAGCAGGATGAAGAGTTATCCTGGTCAACATCAGAAGGGGAGCTGTTTGAGGAACACGAGGAGATATCCTGGCAAGCATCAAAGATAGGGGAGTCGCCAGAGTCAGAAGAAATAAAAGACGAATGGCAAGATGATGGAGATCATGCCAGTGAAGTTAGGCAGAGCTTACAGAATTCGCATATGTGCGGGAGTTGAGTAACATGAAACAACAGAATGATACATTAAGCCTAGAAGAAGACGTTAAAGGAATCAAGTATGACAAATCAAGAAGGCCAAAGATAAGAGAGTCAGTTGAGTTGAAACAAAAAGAAAATGAAGGAAGTGGCGCCAATAACAATAAAAGGTACTCAACTATGGTTCAGAAGAACTGGAAGAAAAGGCTCAAATAAGAAGTCGATGTTGAAGGGGGAGAATTGAAGAAGTCATCATTGACTTCTATAGAAGATTCCGGAGTTATTTGGAGTATTGCCGACTCACCAGAATATTCTAGAATTATAAGGTATGCAACTTGCATGGAAAATTCTATGTGCATGCAAGTTGCAAACAATAAAATAAAAGAATTGGAAGCAGCCAAGAAGGAAGCCAATTGCAGCCAACAATCATGAAAATTCTGGAGACCAAATTGGCATATTTCCACTGACATATGACACCTATGAATACCCCCATAGCCTTTGCATGTGTGTGTAAGAAATTGGAGTGAAGTGAGTGCATGAGAGATGAAGCACCAAGGAGTGTGAGAGAGATTGGTGCTTGAGAGTGTGAAGTGAGTAAAGTGTGAGAATAAGCGCTCAAGTAGTGAGTGCTTAGGAATTATATGTAAGAGTGAATAGATATAAATTAGTGCGCGAGTTTAAGTGTCCCATTGTGTAAATATTTTGAGAGTATAATAAAAATAATTTCTTTGGTGTGTAGTAACTCAACAAGTGGTATTAGAGCTTGGGAAATTTAACAAGAGCTTGGGAAATTCAACAATAAGCTAATCAGAGTTTTGGCATGTCATCCATCTGAAAGGGCAGAAGTAGTTCACTTGCAATATCTCTGTGGTGACCCCAATTATTTATGGAGACTGGCATCTGCATCAAGGTACGGGCTCCAAAATATACAGACCATAATTATTGATGAGGAAAGAAATATGGCAGACAAAGATCCTTTTACAAATGGATATCCAGAACGCCAAATTGAGAGTATGCATGGCATACCGATTTTGGGAGATGATACATATAAGACATTACCACATGTGGCTAATGAGGCTACCTAATCCTCCTAGAACAGAAAATGAGTCTAAATATCGTATTACCGTTCTAGAAAACTTACAGTCACTCTCAACTGTAAGCAATTTCAGATCTACGGAGGAGATACTAAAAATTATTCCCAATCTTAGGAAATTGGGAATCCTATATAAAATCGGACCTATTGACTGGGGATGGTACTGTCTCAAGAATCTGGTCCATCTAGATAAACTTGAATCATTAAAATGCTACTGTTTTGGGGACTCATCACCATCACCCTTTTTGCATAACATCATTTTCCCACCTTCGCTCAAAAAGTTAACATTATATGGGCATTCCTTGGGAAGATATGTCAGTTATTGGTTCGTTGTCCAATCTTCTAGTACTCAAAATCCAGCAGTTTGCCTTTCGTGGACCAGATTGGGAACCAAATGAAGGAGAATTTCTTCGGCTGAAATATCTACTACTTGATCAAATTAAACTTGTGCACTGGGAAGCTGATAGCAGCCACTTCCCAAGCCTCGAGCACCTAGTCCTTAATAGCTGCCGCGGAATGGTGGAAATCCCTTGTGGTATCAGAGAAATTCCAACTCTGCAAATGATTGAGGTGCATTAATGTAAAGATGAACTTGTAACTTCCGCAAAACAAATACTAAAGGAACAACGGAGCATTGGAAATGATGTCTTTCAAGTTCTTATTCGGGAGAAACTCTAAACATATTTATTCAGTCCTATGAATTTCAGGTGCGTGATTATATTATTTCTTTTTGTTCTGCTTTTCCTTTGTTCAGTTTTTTTCTGTTCTTTCTATTTGAAAACAGGAACGCTATCTACCAAAGTTAACAATTAAACATTCCCTTATTTTATTTCCAAGAATAATGCTATTTGTCACCAATTATAATCATCTTGACTATGATATCCATAAATGCAAAAACAGGTTCAACCGACCAATATGATAGTGCTTAAATCTGTTGAACATTTGTAAGTGCTCAAGGCCGTTAATTCACACTACGAAATTATTTCATGAATCCTTGACTTGAGCAGCCATATGTTTAATTATTTCACGAATCCTTGACTTGATCAGCAGCCATATGTTTAACCAGTCCCTTAGGCTCCTTAAATGAATAACATGTCATTATGTTGAACTGTACTTATCATTTAAGGAAACTATTAGTGATTATCACTATTAGTGTGACTCCTAATTTTATTCTTGGAGAAAAAAATGTTGTAATACTTAGAAGCATTTATTATTTCTGATGTCTTTGGTCCCATGTGTTCATGTTAGTAGTTATTTCTATTTCAAATCAAAAATAGAATGGATGAGAAATTGTTCACTATTTATGAGTTTCACAAAAATATGTGGATAAAAGTAGTTTGACCGATTTCTAATTCAAAATAGAAATTAAACAATAACCTTCTGATCCTAATGGCTATTTGTTAGTTTAGTTTCATAAGCATAAATTATTACCATATATGTTCTGTTTCTTTTTTGGTGCTACTAAATTACAGTGACATGATTACTTTAACTCCCATTAGTTTTTGTTCCAAAATGTGTGAAGGAAAATGATTTGATCAATTTCTAAGATATCCCACAATTTATTTTGCCAATGCATTTATAACTGCAGTAACGTTTTCCTTAAACATTGTTGTTTAGGATCTGAAAATTAAAATCATAAAGAACTTCAGCCATAAAGAGCATTGGAACATCGTGAATGATGATAATGATAAGGGAAATCATACAATCAAGTAAATCAACAAATTCCAATGGCATTTTTGTAGCAGCTATTTGGAAAAAACTTTGTTCTTGTGTAGTCTTGGGTGGTGTTTGAAGCATCAGGCTTTCAATGTTTTTGATTCGGGGTAACAAGCAGATTGTACTGGTGGTTCTTGCTTTCGGCTAGCAAAGAGTGCTTCTATCTCCATGGTTTGACAGGAGGAACAGAAAGAAGCATAGTACTGCTGCAAAAATTACATTGTTTAATGGAGCCTAAAATGACGGTTTTCATAGTGGATTAAATTTTGCTCTAAATTTCTTAATTGATTTTTTTTTTTTTTGTACGACCCCTTATTTGATTTTTTTTTTGTGCACATAGTTATCAATGAAGTGTATTTTAATTACTTTTTTTAATTGTACATAATAAGCACATGTGTTTGCTCATTATACGCATTTGTTTGTTATTACATATTATTTGTCATCTTACAATCCACATTATATTCATACAGATCATAGTTTTTATACATATTGTTTTAAGTCATTAAGCGTCTAAAGCATTATTACTCTACTTTTGATGTATGATCTTTCCACTGGATCTCTACTTCTGCATCGCACGAGTGAAAAATCTAGTTTGTCATAATTTATGACTTGCTAAGTCGATTCAGTTAGTAATTACCAATTAAATTTCTCCATTAATCCTAAAGTCTTTCCCCGGGAAGAAAGCTAGCTAAAGTGATTAATTAAGTTGGACCCTCCAATAATTCTTGTAAAGTAAATGGCTTACAGCTAATGGTTTCCTATGTTTAATCTCACAAAATCATCTAACAAATATTAAAGAAATACCAAATAAAGCTTGTAAAGTATACTAGGCTGAGCCGTGCATTGCACGGAGTGTTTTATATAAAATTTGGTTAATATTACATTTTATATGATGTGAAAATGTCTCATTTGCCCTTTTTCCCCCTTTTGAAGGAAAAAAAAATGTCTCATTTGTTACAAAGAGCTTATTAGGGCCTGTTTGTTACCAATTATAAATCCATTGGTTTATAATATATTTTGAATTTTGAATTGTTGGGACATGCGGCTTAATATAGTTGGTTAAATTTTGACAAAAAGTAAAAAGTTATTATTTAATGTAATGGGTCTGTGAGATGTCATGTAGAATTTGACAAGTGTCTCAAAAATTCAAAATATATTATAAACTAATTGCTTTATAATTGGTTCCAAACAGACACTAAGGGCACCAAAAAATTGCGAATCTAATTTGAAATTTAAGACGACCAAAAAAAAAAACCTTTTACTTTATCGTCACATCATATTGTCTACCACCTTTTCCCCTGTACTTTTGCAAGTATTACGATCATTGTACCCCCTTTCTCCTTAGTGCTCATAAGGCATTGTAAAAGGTGTCGATTATTAAAAAATGTGGTATCAATATAACTATATACTTCTTACCTCTAGAGAATAGAGTTGTCAATTTGGCGAGCCGACCTGTGCTCGGTGAGGCTTGTCCATTGCCAAAGTCCCTCTCCACTTGGGCACAAAATAAGGGTTGCAAATTAGTAAAGCACAAAAGACAGGGCTTTGCACCAGTTTCTCATACTTTATGACTTGCTAAGTCGATTCAGTTAGTAATTACTATTTAAATTTCTCCGTTAATCCTAAAGTCTTTCCCCGGGAAGAAAGCTAAACTGATTAATTAAGTTGGTCCCTCCAATAATTATTGTAAAGGGCTTACAAATGCGACAAAGTCATCTAACGGATATTGCTAAAGAAAGACCAAATAATACTTGTATAAGTATACTAGTTATTTTATATCAAATTTGGTTAATATTAATGAGGATTGAGTTATATTTAGAAATTTCGAGAACCATGCTGCTAGTTTTCTTATTAAATTAACTTCACGATGTGATACAGCAAAAAACTAACATGCCCCCGTTACTGCTACATGTCTTCTTCCCCATTCTTTGACACCATGACATTGGTACTACAAGAAAACAAACACTAATTATAGAACAAAACTTATTGTTAATAATATAGAAATGACCTGATAGGAGATATTTGGCACTTTTACGTACTATTTGAACCAAGTTCTCATAATTTGGGACCTGCACCAATTAAATTTCTATTCTAATTTGTGCATGATAATTACATATACATACACCTAAGGGTAGGAAGTTTCCTCCCCTGAGAGAGTAATATTGATGTCCATTATTTCATTGCAAAATCAGTCTTCATATTATCATCATATATCACTCTGGGCTTGTTAATTCTTTATAGATAGTTTTTTAGCTTTTCTGGGCGGAGGGAATTCTCTTTTTTTTTTTTTTTTTTGTAAAATGTGTGTTGAAAAAGTAGAGAGAGATTATAACAAAATATCAAGAAATTATTTAAAGAGAATAAGTGGTTGGTATAAGTTTGTATTGTTGAAAACCTTTGTAGCTTAAAAAGAAAAAATAAAATAAAATAAAGGTAGCCCTAGATTAAAAAATTCTCCATTAATTAATCGTTGAATTTTTTTAGTACCTTAGTCACCGAAAGATTCATTTTTAGTGCCTTACGGCTACCTTTTTCTTTTTCTTTTTTTTTTTTTTCAAAAGAAAAATATCAATTTCACTAAGGCATTTGGTAGGTATTGGCATATTGCAAAAGAATGACCAAATAATTATTCTGTTGTGTGTGCGCGCAATTGGAGAGATTGATATGTCCTCCTCTGTTCTTGTTTCCCTTGGTCACGTTCTTGAACTTACACTTGATCGTGATCATCAGTATCTGATTCTTGATGAGAAAAAACAACTCGAATCTCTCCTAGAGAAGGTGAGTTTCTTACAAGATTTTCTTGACAATTCATCACAGAAAAGAAGCAAGACAATCTACAATCTTTGGGGTCAAATTAAGATTGCAGCATATAAAGCAGAGGACATCATCGAATCCAGCATTGCGAGCCGCATTCTTGAAGGTTCCACAGGTCACAGAACTGGCTTTCCTACCTTCAGCCTTGAATTAGAGAAAGTAATTGAAGAAATTGATACCATCATCAAGAAAGCCTCGGAACAGATTCATGAGGACAAGAGTGATGTACCAGATGTGCATCCGGGGACTTGGTTGCGTGTTTCTTCATCAAAACCCGCTTCCAACTTCAAGGGTAAAATGGTGGGCCTTGATGATGACGTGACAGTGATCAAGGAACAACTCACCCGGGGATCGTTAAATCGACAAACTGTCTCCCTCGTTGGGATGGGCGGGATTGGTAAGACCTTTCTTGCTAAAACAGTTTTTGATGACGCTCTTATTGTTTATCATTTTCATGTTCGTGCTTGGGTGACTGTCTCTCAAACCTATAATGTGAAAGAAATCCTTCTAGGCCTACTGGCCTCCATACTTGGTAAACAAATTTGTGAGGATAATGCTGAGAAACTAGAAGAACTTTTGTACAAGAATCTAAAGGGCAAGAGATATTTAATCGTGATCGATGACATATGGAACACGAAGGTGTGGGATCACGTGAGGCGATGTTTTCCGAATGATAACAATGGAAGTCGAATCATGATGACCACTAGGCTAGATAATGTGGCTGGTTATGCAGAGTCTTGTTTTTCTCCCTATCACATGCGTTTTTTAAATGCAAATGACAGCTGGTTTTTATTCTGTGATAATGTGTTTGGAAAAGACTATTGCCCTAGTGAACTCGAGCAGATTGGGAAGAAGATAGTTGAAAACTGTCAAGGTCTACCACTTGCAGTTGTTGTTATCGCAGGGTTCCTCTCAAAGGCTCCAAGAACAAAACATTATTGGGGAAATGTTGTAAAAGATCTACATTCAATAATAGCTTCGGATCAAGATTATAAGTTCTCAAAGATACTAACTTTAAGCTTTGAGAATTTGCCTCATCACTTGAAACTATGTTTCAAATACGTTGGAAATTTCCCAGAAGATGCTCAAATTAGAGTCTCCAAACTTGTCAAGATATGGGTTGCGGAAGGATTCATAAAGCCATCAAGAGACAAAAGTTTGGAGGATATGGCTGAGGAGTACTTGTTGGATCTGGTTGATAGGAATCTAATCTTGGTTAGTCAAAGGAGTTCCCAAGGTAAAATTAAAACTTGCATGATCCATGATCTATTACGTGAGACAAGAACGCAAGAAGTTGAAAGGGAGGCACGTTTTCCAACTGAAGGCCTTCGCCCTAGCCCTCGTTATATACGTATCCATGCACAAGGAAAGATCAATTTTCTTACCCAGAAAGAACGCTGTTCGTCTCTGCGAACTATCTTAGTTACCGGCCATTGTTACAATAGGTTAAATGTGGAAAACTCTAAGCTAATCAGAGTGTTGGATGACAATGTTGGAGGTTATTATCCAGCTGGATTGGAAGAAGCAGTTAACTTGCGGTTCCTAGCTTGCTGCATCCATCAATGCGAGCAGTTTCAATTTTCTGCGTACAAATTCCGAAATCTACAGACCTTAATTATGAGGGGAACGGAAGTTAAAGATGAAGTTAAAGATGTGCGAATACATCTAGAACATGAATTCTGGAGGATGACACAATTAAGGCATCTCCACCTTGGCAGAATGAATCTTGCTGATCCACCTAGTTCAGAAAATGAGGTTGAAAATCCTGTTACTGTTCTAGAAAACTTACAATCGCTCTTGACTGTAGTAGATTTTAGATCTACGGAGGAGATTCTAAAAAGAATTCCCAATCTTAGGAAATTGGGAATCCTTTATAATGCAGAGAAAAAGGAATGGGGATACTATAGCCTCAAAAATCTGGTCCTCCTAGATAAACTTGAAAAATTGAAATGCTACAGTTTCTTAAACCATGGGCCATCAACATGTTTTTTGAATGACATCAGTTTCCCGCCTTCACTCAAAAGTTTAACTTTACATGGCCGCTTTGACATTCCTTGGGAGCACATGTCAGTTATTGGTTTGTTGCCCAATCTTCTAGTACTCAAACTCCACGAGTTTGCCTTCATTGGACCAGATTGGGAATCAAATGAAGGAGAATTTCTTCAGCTGAAATATCTAGAACTTAACCAGATCAGACTTGAGCACTGGAGAGCTGATAGTAACCACTTCCCAAACCTTCAGCACCTATACTTTCATGTCTGCTATGGACTAAAGGAAATCCCTTGTGCCATTGGAGAAATTTCAACTCTTCAAATGATCAAGGTGCATGCTTGTGAAGATGAACTTGTATCTTCAGCAAAGCGCATTCTAGAAGAACAAAAGAGCTACGGAAATGATGTCCTTCAAGTTCTTACTTGGGAGAAATAAGGAATCATAAATGCGTTAATTAACGTGACCCTACGAACTTCAGGTGCATGATTTTATATTTCTTTTTCTTCTGCTCTTCTTTTGTTTAATTTTATTCTTGTCTTGTTAGGCCAACAAATTTCTTAAGGAAATCACTGCAACTACACGTGACACATCCCGTTCCAGATCATCCTAGTGAACCTTGATTGTGATGTGCACCAAAGATGGATATAGGCTACATACCGGACCCACCACTAAGGCTGATTGTGTTCTATTACCAACTCAACCACCACTCTGGCTATAGAAACAGATCAGGCCCTGAGTTTGGAGCCTGACCACGAATTACAGGGGGCCATATGTATTATAAAATACACATGGCCCCCTATGATTTGTAGTCGGGATTCAAACTCGGAACCCAATCTGTTTCTATAAAAAATTTAACTCAACCACATGCTTGGATCGACTTCACCACCGGTGTCAGAAAAGTGATTGGAAAGAGAAGACTGATAAAGGGGAATTTTAGTTTCTTTTGTTTCATTTTGTGCTCTCTTTTATTTTTGTCGATTTCTCGTAAATTAGTTTCAACCCTTTTGTAATCTTTGTGTTTTTGCAAAGGAAAAACCATAACAGGTCTAATGTAATGCTGTAATGTGAGAAGTAAAAGAATGTTGCAAGTATGATAAGGCACATGTATGATGTATCAGGTGCATTTGTTCATCTAATTCTGATGAAAAATCCTCTGTCCTTTCTCTTTATGTTGTTGAATTGTTAAGTCCTTAATTTGAGTGAGATTTGCAGAGGCTTGTCCGAAGTTTCTCGAACAAACGTCAGTACTTCTAATAAGTATTTAAGTACTCAAAGGTCACGACTGGTAAAGAAGCTCATAACAACTTCAGTACTCATACTTGAAAGATTCGGTGCATAAATAAGAGAAACTCTGTATTTAGTTTACTTTTTAAAAAGAAAATTTCTCTCTTCAGAATTTCATAGCTAAAAATTTTTATGCTCGTTTCTTGGTTAACATTAACTTCTAAAATTATAAAAAATTAATTTAAAACCAGGGAATACGTGAACTATTTTTTCACATTATATAATTTCACTTACTGTTTATTTAATTGCTGATTTGACAATTGCTCAGCAATCACAATATATATTAAACTTCAATTAAATCTTCATTACTCACTCCAACTCATTATAATTTTCCACTATAATTTGACCTCATAATGAGAATCAAACAAGCTCCCAACTTTCGTGAATAGGCCATTTCCCCATTTCTTTCACCAACTAACGGTCATGGTTTTGAGTTGGATGCTTCTTCGTGAAGGGATGTCGCGAAGGTTTAATAGTATTGCATACAGTTGTCAAAAAATAGATATTTCCATGATATTTCAAATAAAATGCCGTTCTCGTGATTTCAAAACAATAAGGCGCTATTTTTGAAATTTGAAAGTTGACATGTGCTACTTTTGCAAATTTTCAATTTTTGTAATTGCTGTTTTGAAAAATTTTGAAGTTTTTAAGTGTCATTTTTTTGAAATTTTTCAAAGTGGCATTTTGTAATTTCTAAATTTATAAATTGCCATTTTTGCCATTTACTCCTAAAAATGCAATTCTTGTAGTTTAAGAGTTGAGAACTGCCAATTATGACAATTATAAATTTTAAAGTTGCAAAGTGCCTTTTTGTCATGTAAAACTTTCTTAAAACAATAGATTTTCCCATTTTTTCATTAATTGATAATTAGTTTGGGGGTGGCCATGAGTTTGGGCCTTACACTTCATTTTTGTGAGGTAATGTAGTGAAGGTATAAGGGTTTGAAGACAACTGTCAAAAAATAGTTATTTTGAGATTATTTGCAAGAGAATGACATTTTTCCAATTTCAAAAAATTATCAAATTTTTAAAAGTTAAAATGTGCTATATTTCAATTTTTCTAAGTTGCTGTTTTTGTAACTTTCTAAAGTTTTTTGTCATTTTTGCAATTTTTGAGAGCGGCATTTTTGCAATTTCTAAAGTAATAAATTGAAATTTTTGTTGTTTGCTTTGAAAAAGCAATTTTAATATTTTCAAAGTTGCAAACAACCATTTATGACAACTACAAAATTCCAAAGTTGCAAAATGTCATTTCCTCATTTAACCTTTCTCAGGATGTCAAATATTCCCTCTTTTTCAATCGCTAACCATTAGTTCAAGGTGGTCATGGGTTTGGTTGTATAATTCTCCTTCTTGAGTAGATGCGGTGAAGATTTAAGAGTACCCTAGAAAATTTCTCAAAAAATAGACATTTTGAGGTTATTTGCAATAAAATTTCATTATCACAATTTCAAAATCATAAGGTGCTAAATTTTCAAAGTTAAAAATGCTACTTCTGTCATTTCTCAATTTCACTAGCTGCTGTTTTGGTAATTTTTCAAAGTTTTTGTTGAGTCAGTTTTGCAATTTTCCAGAGTCCCATTTTTGAAATTTCTAAAGTTTTAAATTGCCATTTTTACTGTTTCCTTATTCCTATTATAAAAAGGTAATTTTTGTAATTTTCAAGGTTGCAGACGATATATTTGAAAATTTTAAAATTTTAAAGTTGTAAAGCGTCATTTTGTCATTTAAATTTTCCCGAACAGGCAAAATTTTCCATTTATTCAAAAGCTAAAAGTTAGTTTTGGGTGGCCATCATTTTATTTCTACCTGAGAGGATGTGGTGAATGAATGTTTAAGGATATTGCAGATAATTCGTCAAAAAAAAAGCCATTTCCACGATATTTTTAAAAAGTGTCATCTTGGTAATTTCAAAACTATAAGTGCTATTTTTGAAAAATTTGAAGTTAAGAAGTGCTATTTTTGCAATTTTCTGAAAGTTTTGACGTGTCATTTTTGCAATTTTTCAAATGGCATTTTCACAATTTCAAAAGTTATAACTTGTCATTTTTGCCGTTTACTTGGTCCAAAAAGGCAATTTTTATAGTTTCAAAGTTGCCAACTACCATTTATGATAATTACGGAATTTTAAGGCTGTAAAGTGCTATTTTCTCATTTAAAATTTCTCAAAAAAAAAAAAAAGGTTTTCCCTATTTGAAAAGAAAAAAAAAAAGACAGGTTTTCTATTTTTCTATTATATCAATCAAAGATATTATAGCGTTCGAAAAACAAGAAGTTACCATTTGAAGTCACTGAAATGCAAAATTTCCTTTTGAAGAGAAGATGGCTTGAGTTCCTTAATACAATCTTAACATCTGCATTCTACTGAGTTAGTCTATCAGCTTACATCAAGTATGGAGTTTCTTTACCTCCAACCACTTCCATTCATTACAGCACAATCTATATTTTGCTAGCCAAGTTAGTTCTTTATTTCACTTCAATTTGGTACAATTTGATAAGAAAACAAAATGCACAAGATGCTGATTGAAACAATAACAGTTATATTCACCATCTAAAAGTTTCTGAGAATTCAGAACTGGAAAATTCCATATCATGTGCAAATATTCTTTTAGTTATGAAATGAAAAGATGAATCTCAAGGTCATCACTAATAGTTATATCATTACTTAGAGTCATACATATCGCATAGGATAGCTTTTACAGTAATCTTGACTTCAATGATGCAACGATCTTTAACGACAAATCCTTTGGCAGAGTCATTTATATCAGCAATTGGAATGATAGAAGGAGATCCCCAGGAACTTTCAGCAGCCTGAAACCGGCGACTGGCTGCAAACACTCAAATGTTGTGTACATATCAGTAAACAAGTAAATATTGCAATGAAATAGACTTAATACATATGAATTATCTTACCATATGCCTCGCTATGTGCACCATTTACTTGATCTTTTACACTTATGGTGACATCTGCTTTCAGTTTTCGAACCCTAGTAGAACTTGTGGAAGCAACCCAAGTCAAGAAAACCGAAAGGCTTTTCCCTTGATATTCACCCGCCCCTTTGGGATAAACTTTCACTTTCCTAAATTTACAACAACCTTGTAATCAACAGGCAGCGGAAATTTAGAGCAGGAACAAAAAGCTATATAAAAAGTACTGATTTATACCATTTCTGGTTTCCAGCAGTGAAGTGCTCGGAACTCCATTCATGCCCCAACTCTGACAAAATCTTTACTTCGTGCTTATGAGGACCTGTAACTTCCATCAAAGAGAGACATTCACCGATTCCGCCTCTCTTTAACACAAAAACTTCAGCTCCAAATACACAGCAATCATCAACAAGATACCCGTTAGATGGATCCATCAAAATTTTCTTCTCAATGAATTTCAGAAAGACCCGCTCAGGTTTCACAAGACGAAAACGCCGGGCTGGTCCAGTCCAGTCCAGGGATGTCAGGTTTGTGTTAAGAGATAATTCTCGTGGAAAATATAAATTTTCAGCATTTCTTTTCCAAAATATGTAGTACTTCGCATAGACAGAAAATAGTCAAGTTTCTGGTCATACAAGAAAATGCTGAAAATTGCACTGAACTCACCGCCGGCGGGAAGATTACTGATATCAACAATAGCTAGTGAAGTAGCAATATAATCTTCTCCATCATTAGTGTATAGTATCAATTTCCTGATGCAATTATACACATATTAAGAATAAATGTGAATACTAGCTACAAAATGTAATTCTACTCCATGGACAGAAAAATAATCTTGTATTTGGAGAGGGAAAAAAAAATAAAAAGAAATTACCATTTGCAGCCATCAGATTCGAACTCACTTGATTCATACTTGTTAATACCATTCTCTGAATGCTGGGAAAAGGACTCAAATTTGAATAACAAGTTTGAAGTGGGGAAGTCTCTTTTTTTCCACGGTAACCGCTGCCAAGTTTTTTACCAATAAAAAATTAACCAAAATCAGGTGAACATTCAAAATTTATTCTTACAGAGGAACAGAACGCTGTATTCATGTTACTCATGAAAGTAACTCACCAGCATCGTCACCGTCAAGCTCAGGAATGAAAGCCATTTTTTTCCAATTTACTCTTCGGAATTGATATTTGGAAGTCGCACCCGTTTGAATAGCTTACCTCACCTTATTAACTTCAAACGAGTTTGATTGGAGAAGGGCTCTAATATTCTAGGTAAGTAGTCCAAAAGGGTCTCTCCGTTTGGACTCCTTGTACAATTGGTTCGTATCTATGTATTTTTTTTTTTTTTTTTGCAATTACTCGCTTTGAACGTTTCATTAATTGTCATCTCTTTTTCCTGATGATGATTTATACATATAATAAATTATGGTTGTGATCATTATAATAATAAAAAAAACATATGATGTGTCATTTTTATAGATGAAAAATTTTTTTTATTTAAATTGTTCAGGAGATTCTTATAGTAATAAATACATTGTGGATTATCCAAATGTTATTTTCAGAATAAGGATATTTATAATCAGTGGCGATCGTCTTCAACATAATGTCAGGGAATACAAAAGAATATTCATTGGAAAAAATAAAGAGCTTGTTGTATTAAATTTGAAGATGCTCGCTACTATAGGGATATTGAGGCTGTTGGTGCTGATAATGTCTCATTCAGTTATTATAATAAAGAGCTTCAACTATAAACAACCAGTTTGACTCAAAATGGCAAAAAAACATTTTATTATATCACATCCTAGTGGTTTGCTACCTTCTTCTTAGTAGTACCATATAAATTTGTATTATCACAGACACTCCACTTACTCCTTGATGCAATGTGACTGTCTTCAATCAAATGCCACCCAACTTGATCCTAGCATTGCACTGTGCATCAAAAGATAATGTTTTCATTGTCTTCCAACCCCCAATCACACACTGCCACATGGCAGTGTACTCTCCCTAAAGGGAGAGTAATACTCTCCATAGCCGGCCTGTTGTCCATTGCGAATGTCCCTCGGCCACTTGGGCCAAGTTTTCATTGTCTCTGACTTGCTAAGTAAATCAGTTAGTAACAGAAAAAGTAATATTGCTGTCCATTAATCATTGAACCTTAGTATATTAATTATTAATCATCCACAAATTCTTTTCTCAGGGAATAGGTATATATAAACCTAAAGTGATTTAAGTTGGCCACTCCAATAATTTTTGTAAATGGCTTACGTCTAATGGTTTCTTATTTTTAATTCCTTAAAGGCATCAGAAAGATATTGCTAAAGAAAGAACAAATTATTCTTCTATTTTGTGCGTGCAGTTGGAGATCAGACAGAAATGGCTTCAACGGCTCTTCTTTCTTTTCATCGTGTTCTTGAGCAAACGCTGGATCGTGATCATCAATAATTGATTCTTGATGAGAAACAACAAATCCAGTCTCCTAGAAGACGTGTGCTCTTCCGATCTTGTTCTTGAAAAATAATCTCAGAAAAGCAGTGAGGCAGTTGAAAATCTACAGAGTCAAATTACAAAGGCAGCATTTAGAGCAGAGGACATCATCCAGTCCAACATTGTAGACCGAGAGCTTAAAGAATCCACAAGTCACAAGGACCGAAGTCACAGAGAGAAAAAGCATCGGTTTTGTCTGAGCATCCTCATAAAAGCCTTAAGCAATACCCAAAAACGCTTTACTAGCTTCTGCATTGCACTAGAGAGAGTAATTAAAGAAATTGATACCACCGTCAAGAGATGCTCGGAAAAGGCACATGAGGACAAGAGTGATGAATGGGATCTGCATCCAAGGACTTGGTCGCGTGTTTCTTCATCAACACCAGCTCACGGTTTCTAGAGTAATACGGTAGGTCTTGATGACATGATGGTGATCATGGAACAACTAACCAGGGGATCATCAAATCGAGAAACGGTTTCTGTTGTTGGGATGGGCGGGATTGGTAAGACCTTTCTTGCTGAAAAAGCTTTTGATCATGAACTTATTATGTATCATTTTGACGTATATGCTTGGGTAGCAGTATCTCAAGACAATAATGTGCAACATATCCTCTTAAGCCTACTAAACTCCATGAAAAAACACACTAAACAGATTCATGAGAATAATGCTGAACAACTAGAAGAACTTTTGTACAAGAATCTAAAGGGTCGAAGGTATCTCTATCAAACCCCTCAATAAATCGATGGGTTGTTATTTAATTCATATGCCGGAAGTGTTTTAAATACAAATTTTTACTCATGTCAAAATCGAAGAGCAAGACTTATCAATCAATTTTCTTTTGTTCATTAGATAAGATGATGCTGTTTGACATCTTCAACTCATTTAAAGTTGTAGTATTTATAATGAGACAATATCGAAGAAAATTTGTTTACATTCTTAAGATCAAACAATTCTATGTTATGTGAGTCATTCCTTATATT
Source organism: Nyctanthes arbor-tristis (assembly GCA_963692815.1). Classification (NCBI taxonomy): domain Eukaryota; kingdom Viridiplantae; phylum Streptophyta; class Magnoliopsida; order Lamiales; family Oleaceae; genus Nyctanthes; species Nyctanthes arbor-tristis. The sequence continues at coordinate 64,584 of CAVNYN010212923.1, forward strand.
TAGTTTATATGAAAGAACAAGACATACTTCAAACAAAAGCTACTTTATATATATAACCGAACACAAACTTGAGAGTCCCAGCATATGGATTAAATAACAACTCATCGATTTATTGAGGGGTTTGACAATAATGGTATCAGAGCTTTTGAAGGTTTTTGGGGAGTGTTCAAAACCATGCACTATTTATGGACGAATTTTCCTTCTTGTTTTCTAAGAGTTTTTAAGTTTCACCAATGTAAAAGCTCCCACTTGTCCTATAACAATGAGTAAAATTAGAGGGATGAGAATTCTTTCTTGTAATTCAAGATGCCAAGTGTGAGTTAAAGATTCAATCCATGTGGGAGATGTCTATTGGATACAAATGTTTTAGATTTTTCTCCTTTATTTCTTAATAAACCCATTTACCTGTTGAACTCTATAATTAAGTCCTTGTATTTCCGAGTATACTAGTGAGACATCACATCTTTACTTTAAGCATTTTTTCAGTCTCAAATTTACTACTCGATTAAGCTTGGTCGTTCTTTTAGCAAATTTTCCGTAACCGATAGGGTAATTGACATACATTCGAGTAATCATCAAACAAATAAAAATGTCTTTAGATTCTTATAAAATGTCTCGACTAGTCATCCAATTATAAAATTTGTTCATCGATTACTTATAGTTAAATATTAAAACCAATTATTATTCTTAAGATGCTACTATTAACGTAGAAAAGTACTCGGAGTGTTACAATCTCATTGTCATAGATAATGTATGGGATGCCGAGGTATGGGATCATGTGCGGCGATTCTTTCCGAATGACAAGAATGGGAGCCGGATTCTTATTACCAGTAGGCTAGAAAATGTGGCTGGTTATGATAAGTCTTGTTTTCCTCCTCATCACGAGTGTTTTCTAAATGCATATATGAGAGTTGGAGTTTATTCTGTGAGAATGTGTTTGGAAAAGATAGTTGCCCTCCTGAAGTCGAGCGCACAGGGAAAAAGATAGTTGAAAATTGTCAAGGACTTCCACTTGCAATTGTTGTGATTGAGGGGCTCCTTTCAAAGTCACCAAGAACACAATGTTACTGGACAAATGTTAGAGAAAATCTAAGTTCGATAATGGCTTCAGAAGATGGGAAATTCTTAAAAATACTATCTTTAACTTATAAGAATTTGCCTCATTATTTAAAAGAGTGTTTCCTTTATATGGGAATTTTCCCAGAAGATTCTGAAATTATATCTCCAAACTGGTTAACTTATGGGTTGCTGAAGGATTCATAAAGGCATCAAGCGACAAAACTTTGGAAGATATGACAAACGAGTATTTGTTGGATCTAGTTGAAAGTAATCTAGTTGTGGTTCAGCAGAAGAGTTCCCTAGGCAAAATTAAAACCTGTACAATCCATGATTTGTTGCTCGAAATATGTGTGAGAGAAGCCCGAAGGGAGAAGTTTCTTCAAGTAGATGAAGGTGTCGTTTCTGAAGGCATTAGCCTACGCCGTTTAAGTATTCCTCAAAGAGAAGGACAAAGGGTCTATCGTCTCAGCAACATGAGTTTGCCTTTTAGAACTCTCTTAAGTGATTATACCTATTCCCCTTTGGTAGAGGTGAAAAATTGTAAGCTGATTAAAGTGTTGGATTACAACTATATGGCTACTGATCATCTGACTGGATTGAGAGAAGCAGTTAACTTGCGGTATCTAGCTTGCTGCTTCTATGGTAAGTGGATTCCTGTTTATGGACTCCAAAATTTAGAGATCATATTTATTTATTACAAAGGTTCCAGTTAAATGGAGGGAATATATCTAGACCATGCATTCTGGGAGATGATACAGTTAAGACATGTCATGATATACAAATTGTTTCTTCCTGATTCTCCTAGTTCAGAAAATGAGGCCGAAAATCCGATTACCATTCTAGAAAACTTACAATCGCTCTCAAATGTGATTTATTTCATATGTACAGAGGAGATCCTGAAAAGAATCCCCCATCTCAGGAAATTGAGAATCGACTTTGAAGATGAATATAAGGAGTGGGGATACTATTGTCTCCAAAATCTGGTTCTTCTAGATAAACTTGAATCACTAAATTGCTACCTTTGGCCAAATTCCTTACCATAATCATCTTTTGTGCAAACCATCAATTTTCCACCTTCACTCAAAAAGTTAACATTAGATGGCCACTTTGGCATTGCTTGGGAACATATGTCAGTTATTGGCTTGTTGCCCAATCTTCTAGTACTCAAACTTCGTTTCTCGGTTTTCAGTGGACCAGATTGGGAACCAAATGAAGGAGAATTTCTCCAACTGAAATATCTGTTATTCGATCAACTTGAGCTTCAGCACTGGAAAGCTGATAGTATCCACTTCCCAAGCCTTCACCACCTAGTCCTTAAGGAGTGCTATGGAATGAAGGAAACCCCTTGTGGCATCGGGGAAATTCCATCTCTTCAAATGGTCGAGGTGCATTATTGTGATGATGAGCTTCTAACTTCAGCAAAGTGCATACTAGAAGAACAACGGGACTTTGGAAATGATGACCTGCAAGTTCTAATTATTTAGATAGAAGTTAGCTCCTAAAGTTAACGCAATCCGACAAACTTTAGGTGAATGAATATGCCATTTTTTGTTCTTCCGCTTTTCCATTGTGCAATTTGATTTGTTCTCGTCATGTAAACAAGTTTCGGAAGTAAACCGCTATGGATTCCACAGTTTAAACCATATAAGCTCTATTATGGAATTACTACAAAGAACCAGAATCCTCTCTTCCAAAGAAAAAACCCAAAAAATAAAGAGGCGTGACAGGAGTTTTGATCACCCACCAAACGTCAGGTAGGATTATCCTACTAGACGCACACTTGGCGGGTGATAATTGAATAACTTATGTGTGGAACAACCCACATGCCCAATTATCACCTGCGACGTGTGCATCTAGTGGGATAATCCCACCAGACATCTAGCAAGTGATCAATTTCAGGCATGACAGTGGACGTCGTTCCAAAATGTCAAGCTACATCTCATTAATTAATTTGAATTACATTTGTTTATCTTTTCCCATTCTTATCTATTTATCTCATTAATTAATTTGAATTACATATGTGTAATTTGAATTACATCTCCTATTAACTTGTCTGTGTTGTATTTTTGATTCTCTAAAATAATGAAGTTTTGAGAACATTGGTCAAATGAAACATGTTCAGTAAGAAATATTTAAAACTTTCGGCATATATGGTCTCAGTTGCCTATAATTTCTATTTCAAATAATAATGATGATGATGATGAAAAATGAAAAGAAATAAAATGGGTGACAATAGATAGAGAAAAATTTGTGTAAGACACTAGAGTCTCGTAAAAAATATGGATAGAAGTATTAGTCTTCTACCTTCTCATTAAAGTTTCGAGTACTTCTACAAATTCTTGTCCTTTTACTTGAAATGTCCTGCGGTAGAATAAGCATTGTGCTTAAAAAGATAATGTTACTGGAAATCATACACTTAAAGTAAATCAACAGATATTTTGGCATTTTTTTGACTACTATTTGAAAAAGACATTTGTTCTTTTGCAGTCTTTGGGGCTGGTTGTTTGAAGTTTTTAATTCACAGTGGAAATCTGACTGTACCGATGGTTCTTGCTCTTGGCTAGCGAAGAGTGATACCATCTATTTCCATGGTTTGGCAGGAAGAACAGCAATAGCTTATTATTGGCTGTAAAAAAAAAATATATATATATATATATAATTATTACTTTGCCTATTAGCTTGATTAGTTTTTTTATGAAAACTAATGTGACAAAAGCTGATGCAGTGAGGCACTGTCACAATTTTTCTGGTTACTTTGCCTGCAGCCGAGTGGCTGATCATCCCATGAATTAGACATGGACCTTGGTCGATGTTTACTTGATCTACGTCTCCTGCCTCTCTTCCTCTTCCTCTATGATTGAACTCCCAGCTATATATTGTTCAATCCAGGCCTTAATTTTTACTAAAATCAGCAGAGGCTTGTCCAAAGTTTCTTGAACAATGATATTTTTGTCATTTTGAGAGTTTCTGTGTTAAAAAAAAAATATATATATATATATATTATAATAATAATAATAATAATAATAATAAATGGAGACACTCAAAACATGGTTTTTTTTTTTTTTCTTTTTTACATCAAAAGTGAAATTATATTAAAAATTGAAATGCAAAAAAGCACCAATCCTGATCCTTATAATGTCTTTCGTCTCATTTGTCAATTTCTAGTTCAAAACAGGTATAAGAATGGGGTGAAAGATTGTGTAAGTGGCCTATAAATCCCTTATTTATATGTAGAGAAAAAATAGTTCGACTGGTTTTTACATTAAAATAGAAATTAAACAATGAAATGGGCTTTTGTGTCAAATAAAAATTATTTTCAACCTAAAGTTTTTTTCTTTATTTCTTTATTTATTTATTTTAAGAAAAGTTTATTTCTTAGTTTCATAAATTCATTTTTGGGTTTACTAGATTATTGTAACATCTGACATGGTTAACACTTAGCTCTGCTAGTTTTCTGTTTCTTTTTAGGGTAGAAATTAAATGGGTGGAATTAAGAGCATAGTTCTCATCGAATATGTGATTTAAAAAAAATTTCACCTCTTTCTGTTTTAAATTTTAGATTAAACTAAAAGTGGGTTGCTGGTGGGGTGGCGGTTGGCGGTTCTTACCCTTTCCCATTTGAGCATGAAAAGCAAATAATGGGGACAAGTAACACACAGAAGGCAAATGTTTGGGACCATTTGCACCAATTTCTTTTAGAATAGACTTAAAGCTTCAGGGTAGCCCTCCAATAATTCTTGCATTTTTATTTTTATTTATTTTCGTTTTTGGGAAGTCTACAAAGGCAACTGATATGTACAAAAAAAGACTACTCTCACCGTGCAGAAAGATCGTTTGCTTTGAGAACAGAACATATATGGCTTTTGCTGCGCTTCTTTCTCTTGCTCATATTCTTTAGCTCACCCTACGGCATGATTATGGATTCCGGATTCCTACCGAGAAACGAAAAATCATACTTCTCCAAGAAAAGGTCAGTTTTTTACAAGAATTTCTTTATAATTCTTCACGAAAAAGCAGTAAGGCAATAGAATGTTTAGAGAATCGAATCACATGTTCAGCATACAACGCAGAGGATATCACTGAGTTGCACATTAAGCATCGAGTTTTTGAAGAATCTAGGATTTACAAGGAGGAGAAGCGCTTTTGTCTGAGCATCCCTAGAATGAACTCTTGCTGTAAATGCCATGATGAGCTAAAGAATTTAATAGAAGAGATTAACAGCATCAAGAAAATGATGGAAAATATTGAGGATAAAAGTGAAAACGTACAGGATCTTGATCTGAGGACTTGGTTGAGTGTTGCTTCATCAGAATCAGCTTCTAGTAGGAAGAGTACTACGGTTGGTCATCATGATAACTTGCTGTTGATCAAGGATCAGCTGACTAGGGAATCATTTAAGCTTGAAACTATTTCCATTGTTGGGATGGGGGGAATAGGTAAAACTATTCTCGCCACAAGAGTTTACCATGACGAATTTATTGTCTATCATTTTTATATCCGTGCTTGGGTGACATTATCTCAGAACTATACCATGAGCCAGATCCTTCCAGTCCTTCTAGATTCCATGAAAAAAATCGATGATGATATTCATAAAAAGGACACTGAAGAAGTAGGAGAGCATTTGTACAAGACTCTAAAGGGTAGGAGGTATCTCATTGTGATGGATGATGTATACCAATGTTTGGGATCGCATGAAGCGGTTGTTTCCGGATGACAAGAATGGAAGTTGAATCCTGATGACTACTCGGCTCGATAATGTCGCTGGTTATGCAAACTCTTCTCCTCATGACATGCATTTCCTCAATAAGAAGGAAAGTTGGAGTTTGTTTTGTGAGAATGTGTATGGAAAAGATTGTTGCCCTTCTGGACTCAGTTTTGTTGCGAAGAAGATAGTTAAAAATTGTCAAGGACTTCCACTTGCAATTATTGTGATTGCAGGGGTCCTGTACAAAACCACAAGGACAGAGTATCACTGGACGTGTATCGGAAAAAAGCTAAGTTCAGCAATTGCTTCTAATGATGACCAGCTCTTGAAGATTCTGTCTTTTAAGTTACAAGCACTTGCCTCATCACCTGAAAGGGTGTTTCCTCTATGGGAATGTTTTCAGAAGATCCAAAAATTAGTGTCTCTAAACTCGTCAAGTTATGGCTTGCTGAAGGACTAATCAAATCAAAGCAAAACACAAGTTCAGAAGAAATGGCTGAGTACTTGCTGGATCTTGTTGATAGGAACCTTATTTTAGTTCATCAGAGGAGTTCCTGGGACAAAATTAAAATGTGCATGATCCATGATCTGTTACGTGACCTGTGCATAAGAGAAGCTCAAAGGGGAGATTCTGTAATGTCATGGATGGTAGTTATGTCCATGGTGCCTCTGACAAGATTAGCCTGCTTCGACTGAGTATTCGCGGACAATGGATGGACACTAGTGAGTATCTTATGAGAAAGCCACAAGGTTTGCTTTTGAGATCTCTCATTACTTTTACTAGGCGCACTGCTTTGGTGAACTTGTCAAATTGTGTGCTACTTAGAGTGTTGGATACCAAGGATACATTTTGTGCTCCTACTGAAAAGGCTCTTGGAGTTAACTTGCGATACCTGGCTTGCAAGTACAGTATCTAGGATAAGAGGCTTCCTGCATGGCTATACAAATTTCAGAATCTACAAACCTTAATTATTAATGGAAGTGTAAGGAACCAGAAAGATGGAAGATGACACGGTTAAGGCATGTCCAGATGGGGAGAATGGTTCTCCCTGAACCTCCTATATGTTGAGGTAGAAAATTCTATTTCTATTCTAGAAAACTTACGAACTCTCTCGACTGTTGAAGATTTCAGATGTACAGAGGAGATCCTGAACAGGATTCCCAACCTTAAGAGATTGGGAATCCGTTATGAATATGGTCTAATGAGTATAGAATACTTCTGTCTCGACAATATTGTCCATCTACATCAACTTGAATCGTTAAAATGCTTATTTTTATCTCCATCCCCATCTTTCTTGCATCACATAACTTTCCCACCTTCACTCGAGAATTAATTTCTTGGGAAGATATGTCGATGATTGGTTCACTGCCTAATCTTCAAGTGCTCAAACTCAAACACTTTGCCTTTGATGGACTGGAGTGGAAAGCAAATTAAGGAGGATTTCTTAAGCTGAATTATCTGCTGTTAGAAGACATTGCTCTTATGCACTGGAAAGCTGACAGTACTCACTTCCCAAGCCTTCGGCACCTACTCCTTAGCAAAAGCAGTATGGAGGAAATCCCTAATGGTATTGCAGAAATTCTGACTCTTCAAACGATCCAGTTACGTAACTGTGAGGCTTCACTTGGAATGTCAGCAATGCAAATACAAGAGGAGCAACAGAGCTTCGGAAATGATGACCTTCAAGTTCTTATTGATGAAAGATAATATCGAAACTGTTAAACTTCTTAGAGCAATATGCCCGAGTTCTGGTGCGTGCAAATATTTATGTTTTGGTTTGTATATATTCTTAATTTTCCCAACATGTTATATATTATTGGTACTGTGGTGAATTCTATACTTCAGTTCTTAGCCAAGTAACTTCTTTATTTCACTTCAATTTGGCACTGTTTTATAAAAAAACAAAATGCACAAGCTTCTGATCAAAACAATAACTGTTATATTCACCTTCTAAAAGGTGGTGGAGAATCTGGAACTGGAAAATTACACATCATATGAAAATAGTTCTTAGTTATGAAACAATCTCAAGCTCATCACTAATACATATATCATTACTTAACAGCCATACAGGTCGCACAGGACAGCTTTTATAGTAATCTCAACTTCGATGATGCAACAATTTTCGACCACAAATCCTTTCTCAGGGCCGTTGATATCAGCAACTGGAAGCAAAGAAAAAAATCCCGAAGTATTTTGAGAAGCCTGAAACCATGCACTGCCTGCAAAGACTCAAATGTATACTATACATATCGGTAAACAATTAAACATTGCAATGAAATAAACTTATCTGAAGTATCTTACCATTTTTCTTGCTATGTGCACTATTTGCTTGATCTTTTACACATATGGTGTAATCTGCTTTCAGTTTTCGAACTCTAATAGAACTTGTGGAAGAAACCCAAGTCAAGAAAACCGAAAAGCTGTGCCCTTTATATTCACCATCACCTTTTGGATAAACTAGAACTTGCCTATATTTACAACAAAATTGAAATCAAGAAGCAGAGACAATTTACAGTAGAAAACGATATAAAAAGTAATTGTTCCTTGTGTATACCATTTATGATCTCCAGCTATGAAATATTCAGAAGACCATCTACTTCCCTGTCCGGAGAAATTCAAAATCCTTATTTCGTGCTTATGGGGACCTCCATCGTCCATCAAAGAGAGAACTTCACCAATTCCTCTGCTCTTCAACACGAAGACTTCAGCTCCAAATACACAGCAATCATTGACAAGATACCCATTAGATGGATCCATCAAAGTTTTTTTCTCAATGAATTTCAAAAAGCCCCACTCTGGTTTGACAACATGAAAACGCCGTGCTTGTCCTGTCCAGGGGATGTGGGGTTTCTGTTAAGAGATAAATCCCACAGGAACCAAATATATATTATTATTTTTATTATTACTTTCCCAAAATAAATTAATAATACCTCGCATAGACAGAAAATAGTCAAGCTTCTGATTATACAAGAAAATGCTGAAAACGGCATTAAACTCCCAGCCAGTGGGAAGAAAAGTGGTATCAGCAACAGCCAATGAAGCAGCAATATGATCTTCTCCATTAGTATATAATATCAGTTTCCTGATGCAATTATACGTTTATTAAGAATAAAAATGGATACAATTACCAGTTCTACAATATAGGAGTCTTCTGTGTCCGTAGAAAATATTTCCATATTCGAAAAGCAAGAAATTACCATTTGCAATCACCAGATTCAAATTCACTCGATTCATACTTGTCGATACCATTCTCCGAATGCCGGGAGAAGGACTCAAATTTGACCAACAAGTGTGAAGGAGGGAAGTCTCTTTTTTCCACAGTAACTGCTGCCACGTTTTAACTGAATCAGATGAACACTTCATATCTACACATAAAAAGAAAGAGAACATTATGTTCATAGTTGATTGAGAAAGTAACTCACCATCATCGTCATCGTCGAGGTCAGGCATGAGAGCCATTTTTTCCGATTTACTGATCTCACTGGCATAACTGTGTCAAACTAATTTGTTACTTATATAAAGTGAAGATCATATTCATATTCTCGGGAGTTTCACGTGACTTTTTGACTACATTTCTTAGGACCCACATGTATATAGTGCTGTTTATGCTTTCTCAGTTAAAGAGTATTTATACTCGAGACAAATATCTATAAATTTCTAATACGCCAATAATCTCTATTTTTTACTCTTTGTTTGGGTTCTTCTTTAAGTATTTACTGTGTTTTAATTTTTTAATTCTTTGACATGTTTTTTATTAATTACTTTAAAAGTTAATTATATTTACACCACAGAAATTATTTTGGTACACCGTATTTTAATTTCACTATAAAGGTATTCACCTTGATTTGATACTATTATACCCCAAAATACAGGTCAAAATTAAATACAGTCAAGTCAAAAATTAACGAGTTGACAATTCAAAAATACTCGTAGGATCAAGGATCATGAAGGGCTAAAATGATTGTGGAGGGTCATTTCCATCTATGTGCCAAGATGTCGACCATGTAATACAAAAAAAAAAAGATAAAGGGATCAAAAGACAATTTTTAATACTTAATCACTAAGGAAATTGACAAACACATCCATTGCTGTTGGCCAATAATTCATTCTTGTCTTCTTGCACAAAGTCTCTTGTTCAATACAAGGTCACCTTTTGTTCAATATAAGGTCACCATGTGACTTTCAAAAAGGGATCTCTCCACTAACTCTCTCTCTCTCTCTCTAAGAATGAAAATTTTATACCTATTACTTAAACTATCGGGAAATTCCCCAAATTCTTATAGGGTGAAGGGTAGTGGCCGCCCTGACCCCCAGACCCAATACCCAATTTTTTTTTATTACTAAAAAAATTAGATGTTAAAGAAGAGCTAGTGAGGAATTGATGATTTGAACTCTGGCACTGAAACATAAATCAATATGCCTAAACTGTTTTGCCCAACTTTGTTTTTGTTGAATTTTACCAAACTTTATACTAATTCAAAATTTAAGTTTCCTTAAAATAATAAAAACTAATTCAAAACAAACAAAATCCTAAATTAATTAAACTCAAAGGAAGTCTCCAGAACCAGTAGTCTAGTTTTGGTTTTTTTATGTAGCTTTCAATTTTTTTAGAATTTTTTTAACGTAGCAGATAATGGGTAATTTTTCATACCCGTCCCTAACCTCCATCTCCTTGTACTTGACTCAATCGGGTACAAGGCGCGGGTTTTCTTAACAGAGTGGTGGCGGGGAAGGTATACCCGCCCTGTTGCCATTACTACTCTCTCTCTCAAATGAAAGGATGGATGTTCTTGTCCTGCACTTCCAAACCCTCACCGATCTCTATTTCCGTCTAAAATCAATGTCTGAGGTGGAGGGAAAATACTTCACACACGTAGAGATGATGGTGCTCCCTTTAAAAGGTTTGATCCACCTAAAATCACATCAAATATACATTTGAAAATACACCATCATTTTCACTATTCATCATCCGCTTCATAACTTCTTTGTTGTTGGCTCAAGGGTTGATTTTTGACGTCAACAAATACTATAACTTTTTCCTCAACTTTTCTATCACATTTTTTATAATAAATTTTTAATTTTTTAATAATAAACAAGAATTTTGCTTGTATATGAGTTATATTCAAATATTATGATTTAGAATTTTGACAATAATTTTGCCATCGTCGCTTACTAATATAAAATTATTTGTAGCTCGTACATCTTATCTTTTATATATATATATATATATATATATATTTAAAAGTAGAATAGCTCTCATATGCATGTTTTCCCTTCAAACAACTATCCTACTTTTATATGCTTCTTTTATTTTATTTTATTTTAATAATAATAGTAATTCATTAGTGTTATCCATTAATTTTATTTTGCTATTATTTTATTTTATAATAATAGATCAAATTTTATATACAATTTTATTTTATATATAATATGCTATTTGTTATCCATTAGTATTTTTTATATTTATTCTATTAGTTTTTAGGATATCTTCAAAGATTTAATATTTCTTTAAAATTCTGACAGTTGATAGACAATTTTCAAGTGCTCGGTTGTTACGTCTTCTTTCTCATTTCAATTAAGTATATACTCGTAAGGTTGATCATATAATAATAAAATAAAATTGAATCAATATCAAAACTTTTACTTTAATTCAATATGATAAACCACAAGTCACAAAACCTATAACTATCTATTTAGTACATTATTACTTAATTTATTGTTTTTTCTAGAAACATATACATTGGTAAAAATTTAAGTTGAAGGGATACAATAGTAATACTATTCAATGGTGATGATTATTTAGAACAAAAATAAAAAATTCTTTTAGAACATAAATTTAAGCTGAGGGATATAATAGTAACAATATTTGATAGTTTTATAAAAAGACGTGTGCTCTTCCGATCTCCTACAGATTCCAGGTGCTTGAATATATTATCTCTTTTTTTTTCCCCGGTTCTGCTTTTCCTTACTTTGTTCAATTTTTCCTGTTTTAGTCATGTCTTAAGTTATAATCATTGTGGATTGCACAGTTTAAACTGTATAAACTTTATTTTGAATAATAATTATAGAAACCAGGATGGTCTCTTTCAAAGGAAGATTTGGTACAACATCACTCCAACAAAATGAAAATACTAAATAGCATGACATTGGAAAAGTAGATTAATGCGAAAATTAATGTCAAGCTGTATTTCATTAATTAATTTCAAATTATATATTTACTTCAACGTTAGGGTGTAGCGTGAAGGTTTGCTTCTTTGATAATCAGCAAATTCGAGATTCCAATTTCCAGCATATTAATTCAGGGGAATGAAGGAGAGTGTGATGGTTGTTCTTCACTTCTATCACCATATTGTTGATGCCTCTTTTCAATTTCATCAACTGATGCATTTCGTTTCCATGGTTACGAGCATATGCTTACATCAAGAAGTGGAGTTTCTTTAACTTCGACCATTTCCATTCCTATCAACCTTGCTATCAACCCTGGACCAGTCCAGAACACCAATCTCCATTTCAATTCTTAAAGAGTACTGAATTCTTTATTTCACTTCTATTTGGCACTGTTTGATAAGAAAACAAGAAACAGACACCTTTAATCAAGAAGAATAGCAGTTATATTCACCTTTTAAAAGTTGTCAGGAAGTCGGAATTTGAAATATCGCCATCAAACGCAAATAGTTCTCTTAGTTATGAAACAAACTGACAGATCATTCCTCAAAGTCATTAATAGATATATATCATCACTAAGAGTTATACAGATTGCATAGGACAGCTTTTACAGTAATCAGTTGCCCACCAACTCTACCCTGGAGCTGCGCTTTGCATCAGCAGATAATGATATGGGAAACCATACTCTTAAGTATCAACAAATAGAATGGAATTTTTGTGACAGCTATTAATTTGAAAAATAAATTTTTCTTTTGCAGTCAGCGGTGGGGTTCGAAGCACCAATCTTCCAGAGTTTTTATAATTCATGGCGAGTGGACTATACTGTTGGTTCTTGCAAAGAGTGACGCCATCTATTTCCAATTCCATGGTAGGGACCTGCCAAGTTTGACTGCTGAATCAGCCTAAAATTGTATGTGTTTTCTGCTTATAATGTTTCTGTTCAGTAAAATAAGGAAAATGATGTGATGCTTTGTTCTTGTAAGAGAGTTATATGTAATTGGTTTTATGTAATGCTGTAAGGTGAAAAGTATGAGCTTGTTGCAGTTATGATAATGCATTTGTTCATCTGATTCCTATGTTTTCTCTTTATGAATCTTCACCTTTTCTTTTAATACTAATTCTTTCTCTGAGTTTCAGCTCTAATTAATGCCCTTGCTAGTTGAGAAGAAAATCAAAATGTCCAAGATGGAAGGGGAAAATATAATTATTTTGTAGGTCTTGGTTCTAAGTTTTCTATGCAATCCCTGACTGTGATACTGTGTATGTAATTTGTAAAGAATTTCCATTACTTTGACTGAACTTTGGGATGTAACAAAAGCCAAAAGCTGATGCTGATAAGTAGTTGTTAATGTTTTCTGGTTGAATCCACTTCTCAGTTTGATGAGATCTGCAAAGGCTTCCAAAATCTCTTGAACCTATGTAGTACTAGTAATAAGTATTGAAGTGCTCAAGCCTGCACGTTTAAGCTAATGCATTGGACCTAATTAAGTCTTCTTGTTAAAGTTAATATTATTATTAGTTTTAAACTGTGGACCATTTTAGTCATATATATTTTATCGGGACGGTTCCACTTACCAACTAATTTAAGAAATGAATTTGACAAAGAATAACATTCCTTGTATTAAATGAGTTCGACGATCTATATTTACTTTCATAAAACCAATTAAATTATTTTCCCTTCCATAAAAAAGATTTTAAATTTCCGTTTTCAATTATTTCAATCCCCTACCTCCACCCAAATGATCCCACCGCGTCTAATCAAAATCAATTTTCCTTCCTTATGTATTGTTTTCTTTACCAAAGCCCAGGACTAAATTTCTTCCGAATAAATAATTGTCCCAAAAAAATAAATTTGTCAAGACAAATAATTACACAACTAAAAGAAAAATAAGAACAGTTTTCGAATGACATACTATTTAATCTCCGTTATAACCCCCCCCCCCCCCCTAAAAAAAAAAGAAAAAAAAGAAAAAACCAAAAATTCTCTTTTCCATTTTTTTAATATTCTTGAAAGGCCGAATTTAAAAAAATG
>CAVNYN010212924.1:0-44073 GCA_963692815.1 Nyctanthes arbor-tristis
CCATTTCTGGCAGCAAAATGGGGGGGATTCACCCCCCCATTTCTGCCGGAAATGGCAGCGAAATGGCTGCCGGAAATGGCAACAAAATTGGGGGGGGGATTCACCCCCCTTTTTGGCAGCCGGAATGAACATTTCGGCGGCCGGCCGGCTGCAGTACTGCCCGCGGCAAGGGAGACGTGGGGTGGGGTGGGGTTTTTTAGTTTTTTATTATTTTTAACTATTTTTTAAAAAAAAAGTTTAAAATGTTTATGGGGGTATAATCGTCTTTTTCAAAAAAATTTGGCTGAATAGTAGCAATTGGGACGATTTTTGTGCATTTTTGAAAGGTTGGGGGCTATGGTGTGTCTTAAAAAAGGTTGAGGAGGAAACCGATTCTTAACCCAAATGTTGGGGACGATTTGTGAAATTAACCCTTTCCTTAAAGCCATAAGACATGAGCAGGGGCGGAGCCAATCATCGATATCGGAGTATGCATAAAATATAGATTAATACTAATTTGTATATTATTATTATTTTGTAATTATTTATTTAGTCAAAAAAGGCATTTTTATCAAAATAAGCTGTGCCGGGACAAAGGGTGGCCACCCCCTACCTACGCCCCTTTGTACGAGCTCTTTTGCAATTCATGTCAGTAGGTATGATCCCGGCGCTCCTTACGCAGCTTTTCTTGCCAATTCAATTTTTGTATATTGCTATGTTAGCAATTCTATAACAAAGACTCACACTAAATTTCTCCTTTTCTGAGAGCGTCAGTGGTTCCCAACTTTAAATTGCGAAGTCATCCAAAATTGAAAGAACAATTCAAGCTTTGGTTATTTACGTATTTGATGCTTCCTATTAAAAAGTGAAGTAGGCTTAGACGATTCTTATCTCTTAACTTCTTTCATTATCAGTTTCTGGAATCATCATTCTCAAAAAAAAATACCCATCATGTTTATACCTCAACATCATGGCTTCTTTTCTGGGGTCCCCGGGCGGGTGGGGGTTGGGGTTCCAAGGCGTGAGTGATCTGTGGTAGCATTCAAAACCCGAACTTTGAAATCCTAGTAATACGCTTGGTTGTTCTTATATTCTTGGAAAAAGAAGAAAAATATCCTGTGCTATATCGGCATCTAAATTGTGGGTGCGTTGGATGTTAGAAAAAGTGGGTGCTAGATCCGAGTTTAGAAATCGTATTTAAAATAAGATGAACCTGCTGTGATTACACCCCTTGGCCATTGAACAGGGAAAAATGTAACAGGTCCAGTGGTCAAGGGTTGAAAATGGAGTAATTGTCGTCTGCATATATATTTGATGTAAGCTTTAACAATTACAACACCAGTATAAAAATTCATCTTCATATCATTGATTTTGGAAATATTATCTTGAAAATTTTGATTCTTTGCTATTGCAACTCGCCTTTAACAGCCTTCCGTTCAACTGATACAGAAATAATAATTTCTTTTAATAGCCTTTTTTGTTGTCTTAAAATAGCAAAACAATAGAACTTTCTTTCTGCAAGAAAATAACATCCAAAACCACTCAAGACTTTATCTTCTAAACAAAAGATAAACCAGTTTATTGCAATATATGCATCCAACTTTGCAAAAACCAGCCGTGCATTGCTCCAAATTTCCTTTGATTGGCCCCTCAGTTTACATATTAATCCTCCTGAATGCCAAGACCCAGTATCCACAAAAGGTAACTACCGCCGAAAAGTCAAGATGAATATCAAGAAAAAAATCCTCCCCCGTAAGTTAATATGACTTGATATTTCCCGTTATGTTTTTTGAATAGAAACCTCAATAGTCGTGGAAATCGGGAGCTGTTCATCCATTCCTGGCTGAACTGCCTAGTGACTGGGTTCTCTCTACTTGTTTTGGGTTTCTGCAAGTATGGGCTCCTGTTGATAGCTGAACAGGTTTCCTGTTGTTTCCAGTTTGTACCGGCTTGTCTGTTTTCCAAAACATCCCGGAAAACTCATAAGATATGAGTTTTCAAATTTTCCTTTTCCAAACAGAGAAATTTGATGTGCTTGAGAGGAAAACTCTGTTAGCATGAGTTGTGTTTTATCATTTTTTTTGCTGCTGCTGTCAGCATACCCTTTTTCTTTTTCTGGAAACAGAAATTTTGTCAAGCCGGTCGTATCCACATATTTAATGGGACTCACACGTATTAAGAAATTTTACACCACTTATTTTTACTCATTATGTTTCTATTTTGAAACAGAATTGGTTTTCTAACGGGGGCTATTAATTTTATTTTACCTGTGTCGCTTGCTCACATTGTCTGAGAGATGGTTATATACTTGTATTCTGTCTCAACAGCTGACATACTTTCCTTTGGAACTTTCAGAGATTATCATCCAAAAAATGTCTTCTCTTCAATGGAAACGATAATGACTCGCATATTAGAAGAAAGTGAAGAAATCTCTTCTGCTTTGCTTACTATACTTTTGGCTAGTGTGAAAAGAAACTGCGAGGTCGGTTTTCCTGGCATTTATTTTCTTAGTTCTTATCTTTCGCGGTCTGCACCTTGCTAATGAAAATTACACTTCCAGGAGTTTCTGGCAGTTGCAATGAAATTCGGCGAGACGGTATTTGAGAAGTGTGCAGTCAAGCTTAAACCTTGCCTAAGACGGATTGTAAAATCTTTGAGGATTTCTGTGGATGATTATAGTGAGGTTGTAGCATCTTTGTGCAAAGAGGCTGCTGGACCTGTTGATTATACTGGTAAAGAGACTGATGGATCTGTTGATCATAGTAGCAATGGTACCGGCCCTTGCACCAGCCCATTAGTTATTCTTCTCAAATATTGTTGCCTATTTCATGAATGAGTGAGCAATGTATCTCGTTGCACAAGTACAACATTACTTGAAAGGCAACCACGTATGAAGTGCATAAGAAATCTAATATTTTTTTGCAGACTAGCAATGGTTCCATCTCATGGATCAATATTCTGCTTACTTTTAAGAACTCGGCTGGAAATTTCAGGCACCAGACATTGATGTGGCGTGTCATTAGCATATCACTACCACCACAAATCATTTCAGCTCTTGGTCGCTCGTCACATCATCTGCCTTGCTACTTGAAATTTTTTCGTAATAATTTCTATATGGTAGAATATCAACCAATTCTTGACATGAATGGACTCATTTGCGTATCTTTCTACTTATCGACAAGACTACTGTTTTTTTTAATTATTATAGGGGGATTGCAGAGGAGGGGAATTGAACCCTGGTGTGGAACTGTACACGGATGCTATTAGACCACATGGGTCTTGGCGAGAAGACTACTGCTTATAAGAACTTGGTAATTTATGTCGGCTAGAAGAACAATGAATTCCTAACATGATTGGATTCACTTTGTATATATCTCACCCTACTTTTGTTAAATTTCGTCACATGAAAATGTTCAAAATCCTCCTAGAGGTTTTGTAAAAAAATCTCTTATCCCATGTGATATGTATCTATGTATACACGCCACATATATTTCAAATCTACGTAGCGTACATCCATATAGGTCACATGAGATGAAATGTTTTGTAACAAAGTATCTAGAGGTTTTTGAATACTATTCTTTCTTCACAAGGCATTTGTTCTTAAGAGTTTCAGAAAGTACAATTTGGGCTTCTATCCTTCCATTCTGGCAACAAAGTCACTTTAACTTTTTGAACGGCCTTTCTTATTGATTTTCATCTAAGTGTCAACCATTCAGCATCTTTTGATTGATGTTTTATAAATGACAGATTTACTTCCAATTTATTTAGTCATTTTAAACATAAAAATCGATTACAGTTTTACCTTTAACTAATATGATCATCAAGAGAGAGGCCAATTGATTTAGGTTAAAATTATCAAAATGTCCTTTTGTTGTCTATTTTAACCAAAAAATATGATCTTCGTTGCAAAAAATAAAAGTCAAGGACTCGATTGTCCTTTTGAAAAGGTAGAGATAGAAATATTTAATTAATTAAAGACAATTTTCAAATGACGTTAACTTTCATGAGAAATGGAGGGATTGTTCTATTATTAAAGGTGCCCCTACAAGATACTTAATCCAGTTTTGGTCAGTATTCCTACCCTTAGAACACTTCTAGTAGTGGGAGGAAATTCAAAATTGGATTTTCTTGTACCGTTATTAATAGCAAGGATAAAAATCCTAAATTTTGTGAAGGAGAAAAAACTTAGAAGATGGGTAAAATTTGACCCCTTCTTGATCCTTTCCACCTTTCCATTCCCCCTACTATAAGTGCTCTTATTATGATTCCTGTATTATTATATAAAAAAAAAACTTTCGTGAAAAGTGAAAAGTGATTCCGTTTTATCATATCTTAATAAAAAAAATGTCAAAAATGGCAATTTTAAACGAAATATGATTAAATAATAAAAATATTAACATTTGCAGCAAAAAAAAAAAAACGAAGATAATTAAAATATTGAATGCACTATAAATTATACAGTTAGTATAATCTTCAATATTAATAAAAATCTGCATATTGCAAGATCTCTTAGTTTATTTATCACGTACTAGCTGATGTTCACAATATCATTATTTGCATTTAATTTAGCTTAAAAATTCTACTCATAATTGTGAAGCATTTGTACAGACAATGTAGTAAATGAACATCAATAAATTTCTTACACATTATTTATTTATTATTATCTGTGAAGCACATTGCTAAACTTAAGATTAGATCATAAATAGGAAAATTTACTATCATTCTCGATATCAATTAATCAGAATTTCAACAATCTTACTTTTGATTATTTTTATTGAAACGATGGAATAAGAAGATCCGATGTACTCTTTGAACAAATTGTTCATGGTACGTAATGCGAAAAAGCATGTCACTCACCGTCAAAAATCATATCAACTCATTTTTATTGTTGAATACCTACAAAAAAGAATCGTTATATTATTAATTAATCAAACACAATGAGCCAACCTTTCGCGTGATACACATACTTGTGTCAGCTACTAAACAACACCTAAGGTGACAAATATTTATTTATTATATATTTTAAAGGCTATCAACAGTAATTTTATAACATTTCAACATTTTTGGAACGTGCTGGTTCATGTGGATGCACAAATGCAACCACTTGACAAACGTGACGTGCATTTGCGCACCAACTTGCAAGAGGAGGTGCCATGCATAAAGGAAGCCCCGAAAATCTTAGAAAATGTTTGATTATTCACTATCTGTTTCTCAATGGAACTTGCAAACTAAACAAACTACAAGTTTTTTTTTGAAGGAAGTAATTTTATTCATCACTTGCATCCAAGTATAATACATAAGATATTAAGTTGGCCGCGGGACGTAGCATTCATTGGAGTCGGACGTAGAACTTGTCGTCTGAGCTAGTCAATGCAATGTTCATATTAATTCATCCAAGTTCACCATGCACGAACTCTTTTTCTATATATTTATCTTTAAAAATCTTGGATGGTCCAAGTTGTATATATTACTTATGGCCTTATTACCATAAAAAGGGTAAGGGTATACTAAAAGTAAATAGAAATAAAAAATTCAAATGTAAAGGAGAAAATAATGGCTTCAAAAAAGGATATTAATGAATTAATAATCATCCCAAAGAATTCAATCTAGGTAAGTCATCTTTTCCAATTTCAATTTTACTGTCGAGTTCGACTGCAAGACAAAATAGGTACATTAGTGTAGCATTAAAGCATGGAGATAAAAATCGACCATTTATACGGGAGCAGCTTGTATAAGGTAACAATATCGCAGCCGTCGTTGAATATTTAGCCAACAAGAAGACGAAAAATAAAAGGGAATGTTTAAACAAACGGGAGTGAGCAAGAAAGCTTTGCCCAAAGGTCTAGTAATGTTTGTTCGTCTGTGGGTTTTGCTGCTATTCTAGGGTTTGTAAAGATTTGCTTTTTTCTTTTGTAATTGCACATTCAATTCCCATCTAATTCTGTATTTAAGTATTTGACATCAATCGTTTCAGTGGTGCAAAGATTTTTGAATTGAGAAGAGATCTGATACAGTTCGTCCCCGAAGAACAATGTTGCGTTTTGAAGAAGAGCTGGCGGCTGCTGGCAACAGGCTTCGGCGGCCTCCAGATTCTCTCCACGAACTCCTCTCCTTGCTTGATGTAAGCATGTAATTTTTTCCCCCTGATTTCTGGAGCCGCAGTGCTGGATTTCTTATTCATTTTAAATTAACTATTAGTATTGTTATTTGTTTATTTATTTATTTACTTTTTTTTTTTTTTGTGTCTCGTTTCTAATGTTGCAATGTTTTTATCCTTATCTTGCTTACATTGATTAATCTGAAGGAGCATTTTTCTGGCGGGGTTTATTCACAACAATTGTTTTCATTGGGGTGCAGTTAAGGTTCCTGTTAGTAGAGTGTAACGAATCAACAATTATGTGAAATCCATTTTAGCCATATAAATTCGTTGAAATAACCCTTTTTACTTTTCTGTAATGTCATGTCTTGCTTTTATAACTTCTGCCATCTCAAGAGCTTATTCTCTCAAGTTGTCTTTTTCTAATTCAATAACTGGGGCTTGTGATATGAAAAGATAGTGCGTCATCATCTTCCTGTTTACGTGTCTGCAGTGCTTTCTATTTTCAAAAGTTATTTTACCTGTTAATAAGTGTCTGCAAAGTTTGAAAAGACGGAAATATGCCTTGAGGCGTTTTTCCTTGATGAGGCAAGGCGTACGCCTTGAGGCTATTGAGGTGTAAGCCTCTTAACAAACCGATATACATAAGTTTGAACGTTGTAAAACAAATAACTTATTTCAAGAAAAGCAAAATAAATTGATCAAACTTCTAGTACGTACATCATCACATGTTATTGTGAACAATCTCGTAGTTAACAGAACATGACTAGCTGGCAAGAAAAAAGGTAACATGCCTCTTGAATATCGAGATTTCTAGTCGAAACACGGCAAATCGTTGTAGAAGAAATGATAGACAAACAAGAAGATATATCTATATGATGTGAACTTCCTTGCCTCCAAATTCTAACTTATTGGGTTAAATTTTTGAATTGTTAAACAAAAATAAATAAACAAAACAATCAAAATAGGATGCCAATTTAGAGGCGCACGCCTCTTGAGCCTTGAGGCGCAACCATAGGCATACACCTCACCTCCAAAAGCGCAAGCCTCTGAGGAAATTGCCTCAGAGTAGTGCCTCAAGGCACTACACAACCGCCTCAGGCCAAGGCGGGCCTTGAAGCGAACCTCTGCCTCGCCTTTATAAACTATGAGTGTCTGCAGTGCTTTCTATTTTCAAAAGTTATTTTACCTGTTGATAAATTTACACGGTGGAGGAAATTGCAGTCAGAGTATTCTTTGCTAGCCTATTAGCTTGTTGGCAGTAACTTATAGTCCTTTCTCTTCTTTCTGCTTCAAGCAAACTGAGGATTATCTCACAAAAGTGGAGCAGTCACCAGCTAAGTCCGTGAAAACTGCTCTTTCTCCACTAATGAGTTCATTGATTGCTGATGAGCTTTTGAAGCATCCGGATAATGATGTGAAAGTTGCAGTAGCTTCTTGCATAAATGAAATAACCAGGATTACTGCACCAGACGCTCCATATGATGATGAGAAAATGAAGGTACTGGCAGGCAGCAACTCCATTCGCGTTCTCTCTCCTTCCCTCCCTCCTTTTCTTTCGTCATCTTCTTTTTTATGCTTGTCTGTGTAATAATACTTCTTTATCCCTACAATACAGGATATCTTTCAATTGATCGTATCATCATTTGAATATTTGTACGACAAATCCAGCAGATCATATGATAAGAGGGTGATGATACTTGAAACTGTTTCCAAAGTGAGATCCTGTGTCGTCATGTTAGATCTAGAATGTGATCAAATGATCACGGAGATGTTCCAACATTTCCTTAAAGCCATAAGGTACAAGTTCTTCTGACATTCATGTCAGTACTTACTATCTTGGTGCTTCTTATGCAGCTTTTCTTGCCAATTCAATTTGTGTATTTTGCTATGTTGGCCATTTTGTAACTAAGACTCATACTGAATTTCTTCTTTTCTGATAGCATTACCGGTTCCTGGTTTTAAAATGAAAATTCATCGAAAATTGAGAGAACATTTCAAGCTTTGGTTATTTAAGTATTTGCTGCTTCCTATTAAAAAGTGAAGTAGGCATAGTAGATTCTTATTACTTTACCTTTTTTATTATCAGTTTCTACTTTCTTGAATCATCATTCTCAAAAAAAAAAAAAAAAAAAAGAAAATACCCATCATGTTTATACCTCAAAATCATGGTGTTATTTTATTTTAATTTTATTATTATTATTTTTTTTGGGGATGGGTTGTGGGGGTGGTATCTCAAATAATTTCCAAGGCATGAGTGATCTGTGGTGGCATTCAAAACCTGTACTTCGAAATCGTAGTAATACGCTTGGTTGTTCTCATATTCTTGGAAAAAGAAGAGAAACATCTTGTGCTATATCTATCTTATTTAAAATAAGATAAAAGTGCTGTGAACCTGAGTTTATTACACCTCTTGGCCATTGAACAGGGAAAAAGGAGACAGGTCCAGTGGTCAAGGTTGAAAATGGAGTAATTGTTGTCTGGATATATATACATATATATATATTCGATGGTAAACTTTAACGATTAGAACACCAGTATATAAATTCATCTTCATATCATTGATTTTGGAAATATTATCTTGAAAATTTTGATTCTTTGCTATTGTAACTCTCTTTGAATAGCCTTCCGTTTCAACTGATACAGAAATAGTAATTTCTTTTAATAGCCTTTTCTCTTGTCCTAAAATGGCAAAACAATAGAAATTTCTTTCTGCAAGAAAATAACTTCCAGATCTCTCAAGACTCTATCTCCTAAGCAAAAGATGAACTCGTTTGTTGAAATATACGCTTTCACCTTTGCAAAAACCAGCCGTGTATTGCTCCAAAGTTCCTTTGATTGGCTCCTCGGTTTACATATTAATCCTCCTAAATGCCAAAGCCCAATATCCGCAAAAGCTAACCACCACTGAAAAGTCAAGATGAATGTCAAGAAAAAAATCCTCCCTTGTAAGTTAATATTACTTTATATTTTCCATTATGTTTTTTGAGTAGAAACCTTAATAGTCTTGGAAATCAGGAGCTGTTCATCCATTCCTGGCTGAACTGCCTGGTGTCTGGGTTCTTTCTACTTGTTTTGGTTTTCCGCTAGCGTGGGCTTTAGTTGATAGCTGAACAGGCTTCCTGTTGGTTCCAGTTTTTACCGGCTCGTCCGTTTTTCAAAACGTCCCAGAAAACTCATAAGATATGTGCTTGAGGGGAAAACTTTATTAGCATGCATTATGCATATCATATTTTTTTGTCTGCTGCGGTTAGCAAACCTGTCTGCTGCGGTTAGCAAACCACTTCTTTCTTTTCTTTTCTTTTCCCCTTTTTTCCCGAAATAGAAATTTGTCAAGTCAGCCATCTCAAATATTTAATGGGGCTCACATGTATTAAAGAAATTTACACCACTTATTTTTACTCATTATGTTTCTATGTTGAAATAGAATTGGTTTTCTAACACGGGCTATTAACTTTATTTTGCCAGTCTCACTTCTCGCGATGTCCGAGAGATGGTTGTATACTTGTATTCTGTCTCAACTGCTGACATACTTTCCTTTGGAACTTTCAGAGATTATCATCCAAAAAATGTCTTCTCTTCGATGGAAACGATAATGACTCTCATATTAGAAGAAAGTGAAGAAATCTCTTCTGATTTGCTTACCATACTTTTGACTAGCGTGAAAAGAAACAGCGAGGTTGGTTTTCCTGGCATTTATTTTCTTAGTTCTTATCTTTCCTAGTCTGTACCTTGCTGATGAAAATTATGCTTCCAGGAGTTTCCGCCAGTTGCAATGAAATTGGGGGAGACGGTATTTGAGAAATGTGCAGCCAAGCTTAGACCTTACCTAACACAAATTGTAAAATCTTTGGGCATTTCTGTGGATGATTATAGTGAGGTTGTCGCGTCTGTGTGCAAAGAGACTGATGAACCTGTTGATCATATTAGCAACAGTACCCATGGCAAACAGGCTGTATGTCTTGTGTTACTGACATCCACTTTTATGTTTTCTTCTTTGGAATTCTTGTGTTTTTTTTGGTGTCCTTTGACTGATACGAGTAACTTGCCTCGATATGCTCTGATAGCTGCAATGCTTTTATTTGTTTGTTTACGTTTCTCAGTCTACTTTCTCTTTGTAACTGGTCGCTAGCAAGAAATGGAAATCCTGGTGCATGACCATGTTATACATCCTCGTTTCATTTACAAAATTATCCACATTTCTTATTTTGTTTAATAGTAGTATAAGCTATTTGATGGAGATCCTTCAAGATGTTTTGTTTAAGATGATACAAGTCTAGAGTTCTTTTATTTTCTTAATTGTGACTTGGGACAATTTAGGAATGCCCCAGTTAGCCATTTAATTTTTGGTTGAAATGAGAGAGAGAATGAGTGAAGCGGAATGGTGGAGAATTGTGTAGTACATGTGGGTCCCGCGAGATATTGTGACTACTTTGACCAAATTCAAATTTGAAATAGAATGAGAAAAAATGAGAGGGCTAATGAGTGTTCCCTACTTAAATTAAGTTTTTTCTAAGCCTTTATAGAGAGGCTTAGCATATGGTTCACATGGTTTCATTAGACTTTTGATGATAATAAAAATATTTTGTAAACTTGGTTAATCTTCATTGGAGCATCTCAAAGGCTGGATCCCTTCTATAGAAGTTCTTTTCACTATATGCCCCGACAATTTTTGGTGCACTTGCTTATTAGGTTTCAGTTTGATCCTTCTTATTAATAAGTCTGACATCTTTTACCAGTTTGAATTCATCCTTCTATAATTTGTCCTGACCTAATAAGTTGATGAATACAAGGTTACTGAGAGGAAGTCTACCAGTGACTCTGTGGACGAGGCTTTGGCAACTCAGGCAAGTCAATGTATTATTGTACTCTTTTCCGAATTTCTATTGTTTCTTTTCCGTTTTCTTAAGTTATGATGTTCATCTGCCATATTTGTCAATTACATTTCTCTTCCATGATTTCCTTGTTCTTAGCCTTATTTTTCGTCATTGTGGTTTATACAAACATCTCTATGTTACGCTTAAACTGAAAACACCACCTTTCTGGAATCCATTTTTTGCATTGCATATGCAACAAGTCCTATGTTTTACCTGCTGGTGAGTTTTTTCCTAATATTTCTCTTCTTTTTCCTTTTCTTTTTTCTGGTTAAATATTCTGAATAAAAGGTAGATAATGAAAGAATAATTCATGGTGAAATTCTTATGATTTTAGCTGGTTGTAAGAGACATAACTTGCGAAAATATCTTTTTGTGCCTATGGTTTATTTCTGCTATCTTATCTAGGAAAGGTTGTATGCGACGACTTTATAAACATTAAGGTTAAGTAAAAAAGGAGGAAAAATGATACCCTGTTAAGCGATCAATTCAATTCTTTTTCCAATGATAAAGGAGATGATCTATTTTCCCACAGAATTTAGAATGTAAAACTTCAAAGAAAGCATTAACCGTAGACAATTGCAATAATTGCCTTTGTCTGTATTCACCAAGATTAATATGCCAATCTCGAAGAAAACCAGTGAATCGAGTGGCAACCTAGCGGCGGGAGTGCGAACCACGGTATTCTAGCCCAAAAACAACGCCAACCTCGGCGACTCAAAAGGGGGCCGGACTCTTGGGTTCACACACCACCGTAGCGGATCATGGTCAGTAGGTACAGAGGATCACCTCAGAGGTGCAACTGTACTGCTACTCAGTTCTTGCCAGATACTGCCCTTATTATGGATGACCTTGTCCCAATAGATCACAACCTCTTATATGCCATAAATAACTACTCGTTACCATCAACCCCTCATCTCATTCGTCTTGTGAAGTTCTATAAAGTTCTAGCAGAGCATCCACAATGGAGTTGTTAGATTTAGTTTGCCACATAAGTAAAGAATGAACTTTAAGTGATTGTTAAATGCCATGTAGGCATTTTAATTCTAGCTATCAATTGTTGATATATTGAAGATGTTACATTGAAGTGTTAAATTTAATTACAAACAAAAGTTATTGGTCAATTTTTATATTTTATTTCCCCAAGATTCAATAGTTAGCAATTACTACAAGAAATAATGAAAGAATGCTACATTTGGTTGTTAACTTTAACAACAAAATTAACTTGGTGCTAAAAAGATTCCTTTAACAATTTTGTTAACATATCCATCATAGCTATATTTTTTAGTTGTAAACTAATACATGCCACTAACACTTGATTTAACACATCCATTATGGATTCTCTCACACCATCTAGTGATGCCAAGCACTCATCTTTGGCCCCGGAGACATCAAGAGTTATTTCATAGCCTCCAAGGGTTGCAAGCATTATTAATGAACTGCATTTCCTTGATCTGAACTCATGGTACTTTTTGTTCGAACTTAGATTTTTTGGTTGGGAGTGAAATTTTCTTCGATAGGATAGGTGCACTAAGTGATTAGGATCTTCAGTCACCTCGTTGTTTCTTCATCTTCTTTCTTTAAATAACAATCTTGATTATTTAAACGTGAAAAATCCTGAGAGAAATGTAGGCAATATAAATATATATACACACACACATTGGAATAATGTGTTTAGAGAAAGCCAGAGTTGGAGCTTAGAAGTCAAACATCTGGTGTAGAAATCTTCATTATTGAAAGAAAAGATATTTCGCTTTGTCTGAACAGGTGGCTGAACATGTGGATAAAGACATTGCAGAAGAGACAAGTCCTGAAGAACAAAATCATAATGTGAAATGTTCACCTACAGTAATTGCGAGTAATGGTGGTGGTGAGACTGGAGATGGACGAACATTGATCAATAAGGATTTAAAGAAGGCTGAAGAGATTGATGATAAAATAACGTCCGAGAGGGACTCTGAGGATTTGGCCTCTCAGAAACCAGTTAATACAGAGTCAAAGCCTCAGCATGCTTCTCAGGAAAGAGGAAGCAAACCTAACTCTTCAAATAATTCGATAGGAACTTCTGATACTGTTGAGGGTGAGATAAAAATGGAGCAGGTGCCAGATGACAAAGGCAGCCATGGAAGTGATGTTAACAATTCACCTGGAAAGGAGGCAACTGTTAATACAGCAGAATCTTTGGATGAAGTAAAAGAAACTGGAATTTGTCTTTCTCCTTCAAAAGCATCAGAGAGGAAGGGTGTAAATTTTGGGTCTCCATCTCCAACTGGCGGTCTTCTTGATGAGAGTCGTCGTAGGAAGGGTGGCTCTAAAAAAAGAAAAGCAAACATGATTAAAGAAAAGAACGTCTGTGGTGTTGATTCTGCTGAGAAGGCATCTGATGGAGCAAGTGATTCTGAAGAAAAGAAGCTGAGGCACTTGGGAAAAGAAGAACCTGCTGAGATCTCTAATGAGAATCAACTGTTGGGTAAGGAAGATGCAGCCAAAGACGGTGGCCTCACGAGTCATACGGAGGAAGAATTACCAAATGAAACAGAGAAACTAGTGGATGCCAATGATACGTTGAATGGTGTTGATAAACCAACCAATGCCAGGAATAAAATGAAGGATGCTGTGCCATCAAAGAAGAAAGATAACAAAAATCTTCGGCGTGTAAAAGCTGGAGTTAAGAAAGATATATTGAAGTTTTCTACAAAAGATAATGCCAGAGTAAATCAGACTTTTCCTAGAATGTCATTTTAGTCCCTTGTTACTAGAGCCCTGGACTATTTTCTTCATCTGACGGTTTTCATTGTCATCCTTTTTAATAGCACAAGTTTGCTTCTCCGAGATCCCCTAGAAAATCAACTAAAGATGATGGCAACCAGGAAGAAACCCCAAAGGTGGGTAGTAAGAGGAAGGGTACTCCAGCCACATATAAAGTAAGTAATTGCGGTTATACAACTCAAAATTCCTTATATCCCGGGCATCACGGTAGCTTGTAGGGGTAGGTGTGGTTCGAACCGGGGACCTTCCTCCCGGAACTTTATTTGAACCACAGTAGCTTGTCTGTTTGATTGATTTTATTTGCAATTTTTATTTATTTCTAGTATGTTGCTCTTAATACCACAACTTTGATGACGAATGTCAATTAAAATACTCAAATATAGTTGACTTAAGGATGATATCTTTTTTCTTACAGTTTTTATTTCCTGTAAACTAATATGTCCTTCAATTATAGCTTTGATGTTGAACTTTTCATGTGAAAAATTTTGAATTCGAATATTGAGTTTTTTTTCTTATCAAGATAACCTTGCATTGTGCTTTATACTAGTCTCAACGAGTAGAAAAATCCATGTCCCAGAAATCACACTTGAGATTTAGAAAAAATGGAAAAGAGAAACGAAAGAAATTTCACCATTTCACCATGAAGTCCATAATATATTTTTGACATTAGTATATCCTCTCCTATCACAACACGAATTCATAGGACACTCGTGGGGAAATGTCATGCATAAATAAGCCATCTCTGCATGAGATTTTGGTTCCTTTCTCTATATTTCCTGATTGATTTATTGTTCTATGTTAGACATCTGAGATGAAAAAGTATGGTCTGGAATTGGTTGGTTCAAAAGTTAAAGTCTGGTGGCCTGAGGATAAGACGTAAGTGCTTTTATTCTGTGTTGTATAAACTACAAAATAAGTTAATGATCGGTTGTTTACTCATTTTATCTTACTTCTCTGCTTCCTTCTACCAAGGCAGCTAGATTATGATGCTCTTCAAATGAACTATGTCAGCTTCAGTTTGTGTCTTTTTTAATTTCAGTAGATGTTATTAGAATTTGCATGTGTAAATCTCTTAACAATGTTATTTCCCCGGCTTTGCAATTGCTCCCCAAGGTTTTTATAGGTTTCTAGACTTCATCATGCCTGATAGTAGAGAAATGTTTTTGTAATTGGTAATGGAGCTTTATTAATGTCAGGTTTTATGAAGGTGTTGTTGGTTCATTTGATCCCGTCAAAATGAAGCACCGGGTCAGTTAATCCCTGGTCCTGCAGTTTAACATCTTCTATATGTTTCTAATGCAAAATTGTGCTAATATAGATATTTTGCAATCTTATACAGATATTATACCAGGATGGAGATGAAGAAGTATTAAATCTCGAAGATGAGAAGTTCAAAATTATTGATAGTCCTGTGTTGAATGTAGTAAGTACCTTATTCCTTTTACTTCGGTCCCTTTTGGTTCTTGGTTTTCTGTCTCTTATTCTATTATCCTCTCGACAGGGGCAACCCGTTGAATCTGCAAGTACGGGTACTCGCTCTGAAACGTAAGTGTTTATCTTACTCTCAACCAATTTCTTTCATGTATTTTATTCTCAAAAACTTAATACGGCTTGATGGTAATATATGTATCCCAAGATGTATGTATTTTGAAAACGTGCCTTGGCTTAAAAACAGGTATTGAGTCAGAGTAATATCATAAAATGCATATGTGTCGTTGGTTATGGATTCAACCAATTGCTTGAATATTTGGACAAAGTTGAGTTGATTGTACTCTTAGGAGTTGAATATCACACGTTAAGGATTTGTTATGGAAACACTCTCACATGCACACCAGGCTCCACAACATGTCAAATTGGAGCACATATTCCAGTACATTATTCTGTTTTCTGATCTATTACATAGTATGTGTTTCTTATAAAAATAGCAGTGCCACATCTCTTTCTTCAGTAGTTCAGTTCATCATTTGGAAGCGAGAGCCACTAGTCACATATCTATGATTTTTGATCTTTTATAATGAGGAACAGTAAAGATTGTAGTTGGATCAGTTATACAGAGACATGATGCGTTAGAACGCTGAATACTTGAATATTGTCATTAAGAATACAAGGGTAATTGAGGAATATAACTCTTGAATCCAATATGAAAGCAGTATTGAAAGTATTTTGGTTTTCCTATTTGTGTATTTATCTTATTCAAGAAAAATATGACAAGTGGAATTACAATTCAGTTTGAAGACTTCAATTATTTTGACTTTAGAGGAGGATATTCTGCTTTCTCTTTTCAGGAAAACCAAGAAACCTAAAACAAATCGAGATCGCATCAACAAACGATGGAAAGACAAAGATTTCACATAAAAGGTTTGATGGTTTTTAGTTAATTTTTCATGGCTCATGTTACATTTGGGGAAGAGCAGTGGCTTTACTCAAAATGACCTCGGATATATCTGCATCCTCCAGTAAACAGAAGAACACCGCAACAAGATCTGGGAAGTCGAAGCGTGATGCAAAAGCTGACTCTGACTCTGCTGATGACACTTCTAGTTCTGGTGGTAATTCTGAGGATGATTACCCAAAAACGCCAGGCAAATCTAAGGATGCTGATATCATGAAGGCAAGTCATTCCAAGCAAGATGCCAAAAAGACTCCCAACTCTGAAGGCAAAACCCCTCAAATTTCCAAGAAGCCTGGGGCTAATGCTAAAGGTAAGGGAAGATCCAGTCTATCAAAGTCTAAAGAAACAGATGAGATGAAGGACAAGACAACAGATTCTGGGAAGATGTCAGAAAAGAAGGGAAAACTGCAAAATACATCGAAGCTGCCCGAAAGTGAGACAAAGAGGGGAAAGAAGCGTGGTAGAGGAGCTGGAACTTGATGACCTATTGCATTCTCAAGCCTCTCGTCTGCTGTAAAATCTGAACAGTGCTGAAGTTTCTTAGGTCGGGATGTTAAATTAGGGTTTTAAGAAAACTCGCGGCTATAATATTTATTTCTGTTCTATCAGCTATTGATAAGGCAGGTTTCCGTTGGCATTGTAGATAGTTTGTGCTGATAATATATTCTCCTTTCTTTTATTTATTTATTTTTTTTTTGCCCTTTCTTTTGGCCTTTTTGGGGCGTAGGATGTAAAGTATTATTGGGATGCAGGTTTCCCAAATTTTGTTCAAAAGATAGCTTTGGCATATTTCAATCTTGGTCTCCATTTTTCTTGCATGTTTTAAGTTTTGAATCAAGGGGACGTCTCTAGGAGCAGGTTTGTGCTTATGCTATTGACGGTTTCCCTAATACCTGAATGAGGAAATAAAATTTGCATAAGATGCGTGGATGGAGTTAGTTTAGCTAATTTTTGTTTTGAAATAGAGCAAGTTTGCTAACTTTTTGCTGTTGTCATTACATTATTTCTTTTTTTGAATTAGGCTGGCCTTTCTTGTTGAAAAGGGATACCATACTGGACATTTAAGTTGGTTAATTGGCATTATTACTTAACCTAATCTTTCATATTTTTGTGATTTGTGGTCTTAATTTATTTTTAATTTTATATCTGATTACGAGAACTTTTTGGAGACAATGTAAATCTTTTTTTTTACTTAAAAGATTTAAGCCCTGTTTGATCTTTTTTATTAAAACACATTATAATCTCACTTACTACTGATTTGATAACTATTCATTTATAACTACAGATTTTAAACTTCTATTAAATATACACCATTTATTTTACCTTTTTATAATTTATCTTTATAAATTAACTACTATAAATTGAATTGAACATGTCCTTATTTACACTTACAAATTTTAATTATATTAAAAACTAGTAGATAGCAATAAATAAAAATAAATTTGTTCTCGTTAAAATTAAATTAAAATAATTTTATTTGATTTTGATGAGATTGGTAAGCGTTTATTTACTTATTTTTAATTTATTTCTCTAGAAATTTTGTAATATGTTGAAAAGTTTATTTTTCCTGTCTTCTTTTTATAGTTTTTTGCAAAGAGAAAAATCTTTTCCCCCCTTTCAAATACAGTATGCGGTTCGACTATAAAAGGCTAACCTCTCTCCCTTATAGAGTGGGGGAGAGAGGTTAGCCCTCTTTAGAAATTTTCATACAGTATGTCTATTTTAAAGGTAAATCGTTGTTTTAATCTTTTTCTATATCAAGATTAACAATTTTACTTTATTTTAACTTATTCTCACTCTACTCTCAATGTAAATTCAAACATTGATTCCCATCTTACTTTGAACCCCAGTCCACAATCAACTTTTGCTTGCTAGTCGTGGCATAAAACCTATTTCTAATCTGACTGGGATGTCCTTTCAAAGTCCACTTAGGGTATTGGTTTTGGGTTGGGTAGGCGAGTCAAGGTAAATTTTGAGGAGAAGAAAATACAAACAACACATTTTATGAATGACCGTTTTTGTCAATGTATTAAAATTGGTCCTTTTGTGAACTTCAAGGTAAAAATGGACATTTTAAGAATTTTTTCATTTTTTATTAGTTTTAATTTGGTGGACACTTAGTCATTTTAAATCAGAAATGAGTAGATTATATGGGGAAAATGTTGAAAACTAAAGTGTCAAGGCTGAAATGTTAGGGTTGGAAAATGCAAGCTGAAAAGTTAGAATAGTTATTATTAGTTATTAGGTAGCACAAATTTGTGATAAGCTAATAAGTTATGAGCACAATGTTCTAAAAATTAAGATCAAATCAGAATAGACAAAAAGTTCACAGTGGAAATAGACACTTTCTCTTTGTCCAATTCACCTTTTCACTATTACTAAGAAATTGTTAGAAAAGTAAATTTTGTGAAAATCTTATTCTTAACTATGATGCCATATATATATATATATAGTGTAATATCATTTTCATTTCTAATTTATCCTTATTTAATGATAAATTAATTTTTAAAATAATAATTATGACTATAACATTAAATAAGGATATATTTGTAAATGACTATATATATATATAAAATAAATTCAACTATATGAATGGGAGGAGGAAAGTATAAATCCATTTCAAAAGAAGTATTATAAAAGTCACCATCATTCAAATTTTTTTTTCTTTCTTTTTTTCTTTTTAATTATCTAACATAATTCTCGTTTTCTCTCAAACTAACCAAACAAGCTCTTCCGATCTATTTTACTGAGGATCCAAAGGTAAATTTCCTTTTTCAATCGGTGGAATCCAAATGCTAGATTCAACTTCAGTGTCAACTGTCCATAGATTTATCACCATTTAATACAGACAGGTCGGAGTCCATTTGGCTTTACTCGATTATCGTGTTCGTTCTTCCTGGGGTTTGCTGCTATTCTATTCTAGGGTTTCCTTCCAGAATAGCGCTCAATTGTAGAGTTTCTGTATGGTTTTGTTTGACACCATTTTTGTTTTCATTTTTCAGGGTGTTAGGATTTTTTAATTGAAATAGAAAATTAGATATATTTTTTCTTCTTCTTTGGCGAAGAGATCTGAGAAAGTTTCTTCCCCAAAAATTCGATGTCGGGTCCTGATAAGAAGATGGAGGAAGAGCTGACGGCAGCTGGGAACAGGCTTCTTCAGCCTCCGGGTTCGCTTGACGAACTCCTGTCTTTGCTTGACGTAAGCCCTAACTTATTTCTTTTCGATTTCTCGATCTGCACCCTGCTGGATTTCTATTTATTTATTTGTTATTATTATTATTATTTTTTTGGGAAGAAATTAGCCTTTTGGTTTAATTACTGTTGGCAGTGTTGTTATGTTTCTTTTTTGCTTGTTAATTAATTTCAGTGGAATTCTTGGAATTAGGCTGGAAGTCCGTAAATTTACAGAGCGAATTGTTTTTCTTCTTGTTATTAAACTGGTTGACAGTTTCCACTAATATTTTTTGCCTTTTCATTCTTTCTGCCTCTAGCAAACTGAGGGTCTTCTAACAAAAGTGGAGCAGTCGCCTCCCAAATCCATACAAACTGCTCTTTCTCCACTAATGAAGGCGTTGGTTGTAGATGAGCTTTTGAAGCATACCAATCTTGATGTA
This sequence comes from Nyctanthes arbor-tristis, assembly GCA_963692815.1. Lineage (NCBI taxonomy): Eukaryota > Viridiplantae > Streptophyta > Magnoliopsida > Lamiales > Oleaceae > Nyctanthes > Nyctanthes arbor-tristis. The sequence goes on from CAVNYN010212924.1 coordinate 19,726, forward strand.
AGAGTTGCAGTAACTTCTTGCATAAGTGAAATAACCAGAATTACTGCCCCGGATGCTCCATATAATGATGAAAAAATGAAGGTGCTGAGATTCACAGTTGCATTCTCCATTTTTACCCTCTTGTTGGCTGCATGATAACACTTCATTTTGCTGTGGTACAGGATATCTTTCAATTGATTGTATCATCATTTGAACATTTATATGACCAATCCAGCAGATCATATACCAAAAGGTCCATGATACTTGAAACTGTGGCCAAAGTGAGATCCTGTGTCATTATGCTGGACCTAGAATGTGATCAACTGGTTATTGAGATGTTCCAACATTTCCTCAAAGCCGTTAGGTAGGAGTTCATTTCCTCTTAGTAGTTACAGCCTTATTACAGCATTTTTTGCCAATATTATATCTTATTGTATTGTCCTGTTTCACCTTCAATTCCTAGAGTGGTATATGATTCGAAGTATTTGAATCTTTTCGTTTTCCCATAATTACGAGAACTTCTCTAGGTTTGCTCTTTCATTTTCTGCAGCCAAAACTAAACATGGTGGGGGTTCTGATGCTTTCTATTGTTTTTCTCCCTTCATTGAGAAAGAGCATTTTTAATTTATGGCTTGTGGTTGCCATCTCAACATTTATTTTTCTATCTATGATGCATGTGTTGCCTGTACTTTTCAATTAAAAATTTCTAACTGAGCTACATTTTATGCATTGTCAGATTATGTGAAAATAGATACAGTTGATAGGAGAACTATTGTAAAACATAAATTCATATTTCTTATCTTCCGTATGGTTGTTCATGAACGATTGGTATCAATATATGGTTTAAAAGTATATTATCTGAGGACAGCTGAGTTCATTTAGAAGAAAGTGAGAATACTGTATTACAATAAGAGACCTCAGTAATTACCTCACGACAAGGAAATTTGAAGAATCTCAGTGGTAAGTTTGTCCATGATCATGAAATTAGTTTTAGATTTCGAACTTCAATCAGTAGATAAGAATGCGACATGCCTTAAAGTGAGTGATCAAATTCTTCTAAAGTTGTGAAATGTGTACAGACCCACAACCATTGTAATACGGAAATTTGAGTTGAATTGAGCCATGTGTGTAAGATGATTTCCTAGTATCTAAATCCGCAAGAGATGTCAAGCAATTTGAATAATTTTTCAAAATGAGTGCTACTTGTTTAGCATCTTCTGGTTAGATAAATATCCATGTAGCCAGTTACCTATAAAAGTTTGATGATCAAACAAGAAACCGCAGATGACAAAAGAGTTGGCTGGCGTAGGTAAAAGATAAAATGAAAGTTTCTGGCTCTGGCTTTTTTGTTACAAATCAATGGTTTCTTCTTAAATTATCAGGGCCGGAGTTGAACTTTTCAACCATATTAAGTCATTTGTCAAAGGATTTTCTTCACATTCTACAAGAATTGGCGGTTACAATTTTAGCTCATGTTGTGCGGGAAAGATAAGGTAGTATGTGGAGGAAAAGAATATGAGATGGTATATCTGGCTATGAGAGTTATTAGTTGTTTATCACAATAACCCTTGTGATTATTATATTTAAGGTCTCGTATGGTTTTGATTATGTGAAAAGTGATTTTTTCGGGAGAATGTGTGGTTGAAAAGTAAGGAAAAGTTATGAATTTACATGGAAAATTATTTTTATAAGTGAATGTGTGGTTGAAAATGAGTTTCGAGTGAGAATTGATTTTGAGAAAATCAAAATCAAACGGACCCTTAAGTCCTCTGTGCATCAAGTAATATTGTAATAGAGTTTTGAAATTTATTATGCAGAGAAATATTGTGGAAAATGTATAACAAAGTCATTTGCTCAATCTATTTAATATGAAATCCTCTCCTTATATTTCTGGGTTTGCTATAACCTGGAAAGAATCACCATTCTCATCATGAAACAAATGACGCCTTATATGCCATTTAAATTATCGTTATTTTCATAGATGGCTCTCTAAATGGTGAACTGCCTTGAGCTTTTCCCTTCTATCAACTGGCTTGGATTGTTTAGTAATGTTTGTTAATATTGGACTGTAATGCTTATTAAGTCAGTCATGCTTTTATGTGCTGTAACTGTTGTCCTTCACCATTCTGCATCTCATGTCATTAATAAACTTCTTATTTAAAAGAGTATGTTGATGTTTTTCGCCCCTTGCAACTCATGATATGTTACAAAGAAATGCTGTTCTCTTCTCTGTCAGCAGCTGATGTATGCTTTTGTGCAACTTTCAGAGATTATCATCCAGAAAATATCCTTATGTCAATGGAGACAATTATGACTCTTATATTAGATGAAAGTGAAGCTATCTCTTCAGAACTGCTTACCATCCTTATTGCCAGCATGAAAAGGAAGAATGAGGTCAGTCAGCATTCATAATCCCCCCCCTTTTTAATATTTTCTATTTTACAGTGCAAATAAAAACTATTTTTCCAGGAGTTTCTGCCAGCTGCAAGAAAATTGGGGGAGAGAGTATTCAAGAACTGTGCAGTAAAGCTTCAACCATACCTGAAACGAACTGTAAAATCTTTGGGGATTTCTTTGGATGATTATGGTGAGATTGTCTCTTCTGTGTGCAAAGGGACTGATGGTCCTACTGTCCATAAGAGCAGTAGTAACGGTGGTGACCAGTTGGTATGTTTCCTTCTCTTTTTATTTGATTGTTATTTTTGCTTGTGGTATAGTTACTGTTAGCAGGGGCAGAACTGCTTGAAAGTCTTAATCCTTAAGTCCAACTTCACCTTGTTCTTCCTGAGCTAGAAAATGATGATCCTTGTGTGCTCCTATTAATCTATACCTCCCCCTATTCTAGTTCCGTTTACATAGCCCATGTTGTTTCCTATTTTATTTCAACACAAATTGGTTAAAATTATTCCCGTACACATCCTTCGTGGCCAACGAGTAAAGCACAATTCTCCACCATTGTATTTCTATTTTGAAATAGAGGTAAGGAAACTAACATGGGCATAATTTGCCACATTGTTTTGTTTCGTTTTTATTGTTATTAGAAGGTATTTTTACTTTTGTTCTTTTAATGCTGTTTATGGTTGTGATCCACTTGCTTGTGTGCTGAGAAGAATGAATTAAATGTAGAGTTTGATGTGGCTTGTATTTGCATTTGGTTAATATTTTAACCTGTCTGGCTAAGTCAGCACTAACTCCATTATCGGTGCATAATCAATGCACACGACTAAGTAGTTATGCAAGTTTCAACTAATACATTAACAAATCATGTGATGCCTCCATCCGGCACTAATACATGTGCAAAAAAAAAAAATCAGTGAAGTGCCTTTTGGCAAATTAGTATATCATGTTAATATTTTATGGGACTTGCAGTGGAACAGAATTTCCTATTCATGCATTCATTGGAGACTTGATAGCCTTGCGATCCCTGCTTTTGTATTTCTCCAATGATTTCTGTTTCCTCGTATGCTTTCTTGAAATGCTGCAAGTTCTTCTGCTAAATTAGGTAACTGGTATAATGTAAGACGAGGAGTTTGATACATTGATAAGCTGTGCGAAGTGTTCTATTGATAAATAGATGTGGAAATGCTTGGTTTCAGATCTTGAAAGTGATCAATTGGGCCTAATTGTTATCTGAGCAGGTTGCGAAAGAAGTTACTGAAGGAACAAGTCTTGAAGAAGAAAATCCCAGTGTCAAAATTGCACCCAAGTCAATCGTGAGCAATGGTGTTAAAGAGACAGGTAATGGGGTAGTTTTGACTGATGTCGATTTTAAGAAGGCTGAACAGGTTGATGCAAAATTGACATCTGAGACTGAGTCGGATGATTTGGCTGCTCAAAAACCAATGACTTCAGAGTCTAATCCTGAGCAAGCTGTTAAGCAAAGAGGAAAGAAACCTAGCTCTTCAAATAATTCAACAGAAACCTCTGGTATTGGTAATAACGACAAGTTAATGGAGCAACTGCGTGATCATCAAGATAGTGAGGGCAAAGATATTAATGATTTAGCCAGTGATGTGGCAACAGTTGAATCAAAAAAACCCATGGATGAAGTAAAGGAAACTGGGACTCAGCTTTTGCCATCAAATGCATCTGAGAGTAAGGATGTAAATGTTGCATCTCCACCTTCAGCTGGCATTCTTCCTGATGAGAGTCGTAAAAATAAGGTTGGTAGGCCAAAAAAGAAAGAGAATTTGATTAAGGAAAAGAAAGTATCTGCTGATGCTGCGTCTAAGAAGGCATCTGATGGAGCAAGTGATTCAGAAACGACGAAGCAGAGGAACTTTGGAAGAAAAGAACCTCCCGAGACTCGTAGTGAAAATAAAGTGTTAGCTGATGAAAATGCAAGCAAAGATGGTGATACCATAAGTGATATAGAAGCAAACTTGCCTAATCAGACAGATAAATCAGTGAATGTCAATAATAAAACGAAGGATGGATCCACATCGAAGGCTAAAGATGGCAAAAAACATGGGGCTGCACTAGCTAGAATAGAGAAAGATAAACTGAGATCCCCTCCAAAGGATGATACCAAAGTAATTGTCATAAAAATATTGTGTTAATTCTGCTGATCACTGGATTTAGTCCATTTAATGACTTTCTTTCTCATCTTTTCTAATAGGACATGGTTGCGTCACCGAGGAGTCCAAGAAAATCATCCAAGGATGAGAGCAACAAGGAAGAAGCCCCAAGAACGAGTAACAAGAGAAAGGGCCCTCCAGGTACAGAAAAAGTAAGTGCCTTCCCTTCTGGTACAACTCAAATTTCACAACTATTACATCACTTTTTTTCTTTTATTTATTGCATTCTCTGTTCCCCCCTTTTTCTGTTTTTACGAGATGATGATGGGTGTCTATTTTCTTTAGCAAGAAAACAGCTTTACGAAATAATTAAAACGGTATGAAACACTGAGGGTTTGCAAGAGAACCTTCCAGTTCCCTTACCTAGTTAACGATGGCAATCCTATTGGTCAATACTTTTATAAATGAATTAATTGTAATCAGTTTCTCCCTTCTCTTGGGACATACAGCGTGCAGTTGCTTTTTCGTGAATGGGTATACTTTTCTTTTCTAAGCTTGTTATCTTAGACCAAATGCTTGAATTGGGTTTCCTTTGGTGCGCAGTCAATAATGTAGTATTTTCGGTTTTACAAGCTGTTAAATATTTAATCAGTTTTTTTATTGTTTTTCTTCTTTCTCTATACGCAGATGAGTTGTGTTTGTTGACATCCTTTTTTACTTAATCTATTGGTTTATGTCAGGCATCTGGGACTACAAAGTTAGGCAAGAACTTGGTTGGTGCCAGAGTTAAAGTCTGGTGGCCCAAGGATCGCGCGTAAGTGTTGTTCTTAATTTCTAAGTTGCCTTAGTAAAAAAAAGGGTTCTATCATTTCATCTATTTGATTGTTGCCTCTCTTTCTCCATCCCTTTACTATTAAGTTGCGCCTAGACCTATATTGCTTTGTCAGGTTGAGGTTGTGCTTTAATTATTTTTCAACAGTTAATAATTAACAGATTGTGTCTGAAGAAATCTAATAGTCTTAAAATCATCATTTTTCAATATCTTGCTCTTGTGCTCAACTTTCTTGGGATAATTTTGTCTAAAAGGAAAGGAAGAAATGTAATCTGATTGTGATTGACTGTGCTTTATTAATTTCAGGTTTTATGAAGGTGTTGTTGATTCTTTTGATTCTGTCAAAAAGAAACACAGGGTAAGTTTGACTGGTGGTTCTGCGTTTCAACAGCTTTTACTTCTGCATCCAAAGGTCTGTACTTATGCTAATTATTGTTTGCATCTTAAATAGATATTATATAATGATGGAGATGAAGAAATATTGAATCTTAGCAAAGAGCGGTGGGAACTCATTGATGATGAGCCAATGACAGATGCTGTAAGTGTACACTTGTTAATTTTGTTGCATTACCCTGTGCTTGTCACTCTTCTACATCTTTGCCATCAATATTTTTTGGCAGGGGCAACCAGCTGAATGTGCAAGTACTGATGCTCCCTCTGAAAAGTAAGTATTAAATGTGCCGCTTAATTACTGTGTTCCCCTACTGTGCACTTGTAATTCATGACGATATAGTTGTTCAGAATTGCTTGACTTCTTTTAGCTATGAACATTGTATTATTGAGATACCTGATCACAGTTAATTGAACCTAAATGGAGATCATGCAGTTGCTTAATCGTCTATATCTGTTTTCCCAAAAAAATATCAATATCACCTCTTAGCATAGTTATGACTTCATCTCCGATATGACTGAGAGATTGTTGATCCAATATTTTTATGGAAAAGTGCTCTTCCGATCTGTAGCATCGGGTTGTGTGTGACTTGGTGCACTGGGGGACCCTTTTCTGCTAACTCAATAAGCCGGCGAGCAGGTGTGGATCCAAGCCCGTGCCTGCCCAAAAATATTTTCAAAAATTTATGAAGAAAATGTCGAATAATTATTTTTTCTTTATCACAGACCATCTCCGTAAAAATCATAGATGCAACCACGCTAGTGAGTAAATTTCCAGAGAAATGTAAATGGGAATTTGTACTTTGAATTTATAGAGGTAATTACTGATGATAGGCTTTTAATAATACTTACTTCAATGACAATGTCTTTAAGAAATCAGACAAGAATATCAAGGTCAAAAAACCACTTTGTTTGTTGCTAGTGAAAGATGAATTTTTCATTGAATACTTCTTAGCCAATGTAGCAACATGACAAAAATTTCTTTGGCATTCAATCATTTAAATAAATTTGACCCGTTATATACCAAATGGGAGTAACCCTTATATTTATAGTCCTATTTTTCATTTTTGTTTCTAATTGTGTAAAGTTCAGAAAGGATTTTATGTTTGATTGATCTACCAATCTGAGTAACCCCTTCCCATGTGGAGGCACATTTTATTTTTCTTTTTAAGTCTGTAGTTTGCGGAGGACTAAATGTGATTTGAGTAGTTCTTTTAAGTCCTATAACTTCGATAGAAAGTATGCAGGGGGCAAACTGTACTGATTTTAATATAGATCGAGCTTTATTAATGTACATTTTTGGCTAGCAAGAGACTGCTGGAAGAGTTGTCTCTATCTAGTGATGATATATTCTATTTTCAAAACTTCACATGGTGGCTTGATGCTCATAATGTCAAATTAAAAATATTACATATTTGCAAAAGTGTTTACTGATTTCAGAGGCTGATACTAGGCTTTTCCTTAATCAGGCAAACGAAGAAAGCTAAAACAGATTCTGAAGCATCAAGCAAAGATGGGAAGATGAAATCTTCTACTAAGAGGTTTGGGTTTATTTATTTATTTATTATTATTTTTTTTTTTTTGGGGTGGGGGGGGGGAGGGGGTTGCTAATCTTTCTTAATTTACACTTCACTTCTTTCAAGTAGAATGAGGTTATTCAAAGTGATCTAACATATTTGCATCCTTTCAGTAAATTGAAAAACACAGCAACACCCGGCCCTAAATCTAAGGATGGTGCCAAATCCGACCCTGATTCGGATGATGAAAACTCAAGTTCTGGTGGTAAATCTAAAGAGCAATCTCAGAAACGAAGTGGTAAATCTAAGCATCAATCTCAGAAATCAAGTGGGAAATCTGTTGTTGATTCGCAAAAAGCATTAGGCAAGTCTATGGATAATGATACAGCAAAGACTCCTGGTCATGCAAAGCAAGACACACAAAAGACCCCCAAGTCCAATGGTAAGGGCAACACAAAATCAAGCCTGCCAAAGTCAAAAGAAGCTGATGGTATGAAAGAAAAAACAACTGATTCTGGGAAACTGTCAGATTCAAAGAAGGGAAGACCGCAAGATGCATCCAAGCCACAAGAGAGCGAGACAAAGAGTGGAAAGAAACGTCGAAAATGAGCAGTGACATAACAAGGACATCAGCATTCTTGAGCCTCTTTATGTTGTCTAGTGTATGATGATTTAGAGGCTGCCCTAGTTTCCTTGGGACTGGATGTTAATGTAGGCATGCATGTTATGACCGTCTAAGGGGAACTCTCTACTACCATTTGTTAGTTTAGTTATTTAGATATTTATCAGGCAGGGTTGAGGTTCAGCTGGTCATGTAGTCATGTTTGGCAGATGGAGTTTGTGCTGATGATAAATACTGTTATATTTATTCCCTACTATGGTGTAAAGTATTAACTGGAAAATTGCATTTGTGTTCCCCAAATTTTGTTAAGAGGACACTCCACTCCAGTTTAGGCGCGGGACATGCAATCATTTTAAGTCAAGGCTATCTAATTTTGTGAAGTTTAGATTCTCGTAACTTTGGCAAAGCAAGGAGTCTTGAGGATTAGTATTATAAAATATTTTACTGATTGGTCTCCTTTTGGTTAAATAAACGGTTGGTTACCTAAATAAATTTTATTTTTAACTACAATTTTTCAATTGAAAAGGCAAAAGAAATTTCCATTGTATCAAATTCTTACCAAAAATTCTCGTGATGTATCAAACAATCACACTTTCATTGGCGGTCGCGTAGACCGTTTTTTTGTTTAAAGTCACCAATAAAGTTGTTTCATGCATTTACAGGGTTACTTTTCATGTCTATTTTCAAGTCTTCATATGAGTTTTGCTAAACCTTCGTTTCACCTCTTCTATGTGTTCGCTCGATTAAAAGGAATATAATATTTACAAACTCTGAGGAAATAAATAATTGATTTCTCTCATTCTTTATCGTCAAGGATCAATGCAAGACCATTTCATGAAAGGTTAGAGGAATGATATATCTTTTAATGGAAATCTTCTCTTTCACTACCCCGTCCAATAAAAATAGACTGATTTCAATTTTTATGTTTTAAGAAAAATGCAATTAATAGTGGTAGGAAAGTAAAATTTAATATAATTTCCCAAATATATTCTCTCATTTATTAAATACTAGTATTACACCCGTGGGATGTACAAGGAGAATAACGTTACAATAATATAGAAACAGAAATTTGAAAAATGAACGAGAAACATCCGTATATTAATTAAAAATATAAAATATGAATAACGTTAAAAAATATAATAATAGGAATCTGAAAAATAATTGGAAGACATTTATAGATTAGTTGAAAATACAAAAGATGAATGTATATCAATCAAAACAATTAGACCAATAAACTCAGTAATGGAAATCTTTGCCTGCGTTTGATGGTATCAATCAACTTGCATGGTGTGAGTATTGATCCTTATTTATTAAACATAGCACCTCATCTTAATGTTATATTAGTCAAATCTCATGCTTGAATTATGAATTGACTCTGTGCATTTTAAATATATTGAAATTTCTGAAATTTCCATCTTATATGATTTTGAAACTCAAGCTTATGAAAAATGGAACTAGTTTGAAAGAAGAATAAATGCTTGTGAGAAATTTATTAAAGGTCGATTTTTCGACAAACAAATCTAAATGTAGAAACTTCTTAAATTTCCAATTTCTGGCTCATTATGCTAAAACATTAAAAATCTTTAAAGAAAAAAATAAAAAAACTAACCCCGTAAGCTTTTGTGTGTTCCCAATGAGAATGATGCCAAAATCTCCTTAAAAAAGTTAGTGAACCTCAAGTAAAAATCTTTGAGGCGAACTAAGTTTACAATAGCCTTCTAAAATTATAATGCAAGTGTGAATTTGTCAAGTGTTTAACTCTACCAAGAGCCGTTGGCAACATTTCGGCGAGCCCTACCCCTTGTAAAGATATATAAACCACCTAACATTTCTCATTAGATGTATTTTTGCAAACTTACAGCGTGTTAGATTGTATTTTTTTCCATGAAAAATGTCAAATTCATGGGGCGAAAAATATTCAATTTTTATGAGTTTATTAGGGAAATAGAATTTTAAATTCCATGATAAGAGAAAACATGGGAAAATGGGCAAAATATGATGTTATCAGTTAGCTTACAGTACCAGTCAAGGGCGGAAAATAAGTTAGAAAATACACGTAATTTAAATTAATGTAATATAATATAGATATGGATTTTAAGTTAATGAGAATTGGAGGGTATTATTGTCTTTCTTAATGCAATTTGCTAGATTACATAAAAAATGTGAGATATGAGGTTGAAAATGTCAAGTTTAAAAGTTAGGGTTAAATTGCACAATAAGATGAAAGGTCAAGGTCAAGTTGTGCAAATTAGTCATTTCAAAATAGAAAAGAATAAAATAAAATAATAAAAAAACAAAATATGACATCAACCATGACGTCAGTGATTTGTGCGGGAAAACTTGTTTAGACTACTCTTGATTTAGATATATAAAGATATAAATAGGATAAAACATCATGGTTAAATTGCACAAATCAGTCATTTTAAAATAGAAAATAATAAAATAATAAAAAACAAAATATGACATTAACTATGACATTAGCGATTTGAATGGTAAAACTTATTTAGACTACTTCTATTTTAAAATAGAAAAGAGTACAATAATTAACAAAATAAAATATGACATCAAGAAACGTCAGCAATTTAGACGGGAAAATTTGTTTAGGCTACTCTTGATTAGATAAAAATATATAGATAAATTCCACTTTAAGTAAACAATATTATATTTTATTGAGTACAATGTAAGTTCAATTAAATAGGAGTGTAAAAACTAATGTTCTAACCATATTTTCAAAAGAAAAATAAGGATGAAAAAGGAATTTTGAATTATCTTTAAAAGATGTAGGTGGTATGTTCAGGTGCTTTTCCCTCTTTTCTAGACATGAATATGACAAAACCTAGAACATGAAGCCTAGGCTACATTGTTCATTCCAACTAATAGAAGTTTACACATCATCATACTAGTATGTTCAAGTGCTTGTCTCTCTTTCCGAGCTATAACAAAACCTAGAACATTCATTCCAACGAATAGAAGTTTACACATCATCATACTAGAAAATTTTTACACGTACACAATAGGATTTTGGTCATGAAAGAAACGAAGGCAATTTTTCTAAGCAAAAAAATGCTGGTCTTCAAAAAAGCAAGAAAATATTATTAGTTTTTTGAAATTACAAGTGGTTTTTTGAGCACATTATAATATTTATCTACGGTGAACGAGTGATATCTTCGTTTAACATATATATACTAGTGAACCGTGACGGAAATTCGATTATCAAGTGATGACAATTGTCCATTGGTACTAAAGGTGCGCCTATTTTTAAACGTAATTGTGACAATTTGCCATTTTCTTTTTGCAAGAGATTGGCGGAAAAAAGATGGCCTCTTCTATAGACGCAGGAGTCCCATGAGCTCAATTCCCAATACTTGATGAGATTACTTTAGCATAATTAACCCCACAAATCACTCAAATCCAACCGTTGAAATCGGAATTCCCAATTCCCAAATCACAACAGTTTCCCTATAAAACTCCCCCACTGGATTCTTATCTACCAGCTGCCTTTACTGTTTCCCTAACAGCAAAATTAATCACCACTAAACGCCGTTTTCTTTTTTCCTTTTTTCCCCTTTTGAAATCAAGATGTAATCTTGATTCTTATTCCATTTTGCACTGCGTAAATCCCTGCAGCAACATTACAAATCGATGTTCTTTACACTAGGGTTCTGCATGTAAAAGAGAGAGAGGAGAAGAGAGAGTATATACATACCTTTCTTGGCCTTTTTCTTTTTTTTTTTTCCACCGAAACCCTAAATGGGATCTTCCATTGCAAGCAAGTTTCTTGATTTTGAATGTCCCTTTTGCTTATTGTTAGTTTCAGATCTGATCCATATATCATGGTTTTTACCCTTTTTGGGTAGTCGAAACTCAAAAAGTTGTCAACTTTAACGATTTTAATTTATGTGCATAATCATATATTCTTGCTACACACATGAAGCTGACAGAAGAGAGTGAGCACACAGAGGCAGATTGTATAAGGTTTATACAGTTTCCTTTGTGTGCTCATTTCTCTTCCTGTCAGATTCTGGAGCTAGCCGACACATTTTTCCTCCGGCTCCATATCAACTCCATGCCGCTTCTTTTTTTTTCTAACATTTTTCTCTTTATATCAACATCGTTGATTTGAATAGTACTATGCTTTCTTTTTTTGGCTGATCTTGAACGATAATATTTAAGAAAGATTTTGATTTTAAAAATGGAAAAAAAATTGCTAGATTAGCGGAGAATTGAGTATTTTAAGAGCATGACCTAAACGGGACTCAAATATTATATAGTTTTGTAGGGTAAAGAGGATGGTCCTCACTGAAAACCATTCTTTTCATTTTGTTTAAGGTTTTTAATTGTTTATGATTATTTCCTGATATATTTAATTCCTACGCATGCAAAGTAAAAGATTTTATCTAGTCTCATTATCTGAAAATGTATTTATTTCAACTGCATATATATTTGCAGGTTGTGTTTTTGTTCCTTAAATACTAAGTGTCGAGGAGATTAACATAAGAGAAAAGTTAATTATACGAAAAAGAACATATATAAAAGAATGACAAGAAAACAAGGAAAATAATTCATATATAAGCCGAGCCATTGTTCATATTTATCTGTTTGAAATTTGCTCAGTTTATCTCTCTGTGTGCTTGAAAAGCAGTTAATTAATTAGTAGCAGAAGTTATTTGTTTTTGATTGGATAATGTAGGTATTAGATGGTAAGTTTTATTGATGCAAGAGGGGTAAATATTATTGTCAGAACAAATGAAATGGTGGACTATGGAATGGAAATGAAAAGGCTTTGAAATGGGAAAGTTTTTATTCAAATTTTCCACTGATCAATTCTTCATATGTACAATTGGAAGCACTCTAGCTTGTTTATGGCTTTGCATTGTCGGTGAAATGTCATCCAAATTTATTATCTAGAAATTCCCTAATATGGTAATTTCTCTCATTCTAGATAATTCTCTAATTTGCTTAGTGCATGAGTATCACTCTAGAAGAATTATTTTCTTGATTATTCTAGAAATTATCAAGAAATGTGCACTATTTCATCAGAAGTAAATGGAGAGACTGATTTTCTTGAAAGCGTATAACAGGTAAGAATTTTCTGACTGTTTACATCTTCCTATGTATGTATATGGACTTGATTATCCACAGCCACATTAATTGTATTTCCTTGTTATGCAGCCATATTTATTCACAAGCTTAAGTTTTCATATTGTCAGATTAGTGTAGAGACTCAAGAATGATATGCAACACAACAAAGTTGATTACATGTATAAATTTGATTCACAAATATTCAAATTTATGAATTATATCAGCGGCACTGAAAGAATTAGAATTTTTGGTAGTTATGCCAATGATGCGTAGCCCATTTAGTTAGGGAGCTAGACTGAGGTACTTGGACCTAGAGGCCTTAAGTTCGATTTCCTTATATAGGGTATTTTCTACATTTTATTCGAGTGTGTATTCCCACTATATGTGGGTTTATATTGTTGATTTTCTTAGTGCTATATTTCAATAGGACAAATATTTATGCGCATTTGTACTGCTATAATGCATATTTGTAATATTACTTAAAAAAAAAATTGGCAGTTATCTTATAATATTAATTAAAACAGGTTACCATTAATATCCTTAGTAATTCAATCAATTTTTTCATAATTGATTAATATGTCTAAGCACTTGAATCAATAATAATCATAGTTATTATATTTGAATTTGGATTTCAGCAAATAAGTCTTTCTGTTCTACCAGCTTGATGATTGACACATAGCAATAGGTGACATGTGGAATAAGACGTAGGTGTTTTTTAATTGGTTGAGCAGGAGATTTTTCTTGATTGGTAGTGAAGATATATATTTTTCCTTATTCAAAAAAAAAAAAAAAAAAAAGAAAGAAAGATAGAAGGAATTTGAGTTTAATTAATTAATTTTAAGTAATTATTAGGTATAATAATTTATGTTCTCATGTGATATTTACATTATACTAACAATTAGCAGAACTGTCCGTAATGTAATGTAATTAACAATATTGATATATTACATTAATGGTAGATATTGTTAAAGTAAAAGGTGCCACCAATCCCCGGCTTTTTAGTCCTTGAGATTTAGGGTAAGTGCATTCACTCCCGAGAATCGTAGATACTGAAATCTTTAATTAATTTTTGGTTATTTAATTTGTTTTGAAAGTCCAGATTTTAACTATTAATTATCATCTAGATGATAATTACAACTGGATATATATGTTTTCTGACTCTTTTTCTTTTAATCAGCAGTTGAATTGAATTTGCGAATCTATTGAATAACCTATCAAATTTAAATTTACAGAATGTCACCATTTTTTTAGTTTGATCGCACTCTTTTGGCATACTTCCAAAACACGTATTCAATATATTCGACTGATGATACTCATTTAGCTAAACGAGCTTGTCAATGTTTCATTATTTTTTGTTTTGCAGTGTTGGGTTATTAATTAATGGTGAAGATGAAACAGTGATGGATTTGTCCATAAACTGAAGTAAGAATATCAAATGCGGAGAACAACCAAGACACATGAATTAATCATGTCTTCCTAAGAATATTATTATTATAATTAATTATAATTGAACCAAACTGTCCAAAATTTTCAGACCAGTAGAGGAGACAATCTTGATTGCAACAACTATGTTGGTTTTCCGAGTGATGGCGCCCTTCAGTAGCCCCAGCATCACAAAGATATTCTCACCATTCACAAAGATATTCTCGAGGTCACTCTAGTTATCATTTAGCTAAACGAGCTTGTCAATGTTTCATTATTTTTTGTTTTGCAGTGTTGGGTTATTAATTAATGGTGAAGATGAAACAGTGATGGATTTGTCCATAAACTGAAGTAAGAATATCAAATGCGGAGAACAGCCAAGAGAGATGGGAAGATGTGGTCCTTTCTTCCTTCCCAGTCATCCATCAATCCAGGTCACTCACTGCCCCATTTCTCATCTTCCTTTTACTCTTGAGTTGAGTTTCCTCCACATTTTTGGTTTCCCATCTTGTCCACGGTCCACTTAATTAACATGTCTCTACTTTCATGTGAATCCATGTCTACTTTGGGAAAGTGCCAATGAACCTCATATCAAATCAGATATCAGGTAAAAGATAAGTTTATAAAGGAACTGTGCTACTCCACCTAGTCTTTAATCATACTTGTTGACAAGTTTGTTTTGGCAAAAACGATACTTTGCGTTTGAGCGCCTGTTCTTATACGGTTCAAGACATTCAAGCCAATGCTGCTGCATAGCGCTAGGTAGAAAAAGGACAATGTAGTCTCAGCAAAAGCTCGATCCACCTAACTTATAGTTGGAAGATTGTGGTTCCCAATTCTCCACTGTTTATTTTGCCGGACAGTCTCGTGGCTTTCACTTTGAGTTTCACTTGCCAAAATAATTAAATCACTTTGGCTTCATTCGGCATCAAATTTTCCTTATTTAAGTTACCTTTAACAAAAGCTTACCATTCGTCTTCTTACCACCAAAGGAGTGTGGATGCCGCACTCATCTCTCTCTTACTGATGTGGCTGCCAGAGTGCGATTTTCGGGTATCAAGTAGTGTAATCCTCTGCATTTGTGGCTTATAGCTATCAAGATTTTTACATTATTTCCATTTCTTTAGTCCATCAATCTCATGTATACAGGGCATTCTGAGGATGAAACTGAAAGGAAATGTTCGGCCGCTGCTGTAAGAATTAGAAATACTCTTTAAGATTTTGCGCGTGCGAGAGAGAGAGGGAGAGAGAGAGATTATTGGTATCAGACTACTCAGAATGCCGGCTCCTCTTGCTCCATACCCGAGAGTTTCAGTACCTTTCACGCCACCTGCCAACGGTATACAACTTCTATTCTCTGTTTATTTTAAACCTGAAGTTGCCATTTGGTACTAAGAATGATGAACCTGCCTTGGAACCAGGTGTCTAGGATAGGATGCAGCCTAAAATATTCAAAGATCTACCCTTATTTTTTTTATCCTCTCGTCTCAGTTAATGAAACAAGGTTTAACTAAGACAAGAACAGCTGAAATCTTGTCTGAATGTCATAAATCGGGCCCGTTAAACATTTTTTCTGGTATTGAATAAGTACAGACTTTGGGACAGTTCTGCAGTTTCAGATCTCATTAGCAAAATGGTGCATTCACCAGAGTTGATAGTACAAGAATTTGCATCAGAGCAGAGGATAGCTCTGTTCTATGGATTTTTGTAATACTGTTCTTGTGATGTTTATTAGGGGCACAAAGCCAGCTCGTGTGTTCGGGTTGTCAAAACCTTTTACTCTATCCAGTCGGCGCAACTTCTGTGTGTTGTGCTGTATGCAATGCAATCACAGCTGCACCTCCTCCTGGTATGCATCTACACTGGCACTAAAAAATCTCTTGTTTAAAATGACTACTCGAGTATTTATCAGTATTCCCTTGACCAGGCACCGAAATGGCTCAATTGGTTTGCGGCGGCTGCCACACATTACTAATGTACATCCGCGGCGCAACTAGTGTGCAATGCTCGTGTTGCCACACTATCAATCTAGCTCTAGAAGGTACAAGTTTATCCACCAGAAATGATCTAAAACCAGACATCTAGTTGACAAATTGGCATGTAGCAGTAGTCACACCATGAGGAAACAGCTGTCTGATTGTAGATCATTTTCTGTTCATCCACTTGCCATTTCCCTGTCTCTTGAGAAACCTTAAATTAAAAGTGCGTTAATCATGACAGCGAATCAAGTAGCACATGTCAACTGTGGGAATTGCCGCATGCTGTTGATGTACCAATACGGGGCACCCTCAGTCAAATGCGCGGTTTGCAATTTTGTGACATCCATCGGGGTAAGTATGAAACATGTTATGTTCTAGCGTCAGACGTTGGCACCAGTACGGTACCATCTACTGACTAGCCTCCCAATAATACATCAATAATGTTACTTATCTTTATGCCTTTTATCTTACTCAGCATGTGTTCTAATGAACGCTGCAGGCGTCAGCAAACATGGCCGGACAGAAATAACTTTGACAGCTAACTGCGAAACAGACCATTTAGCTACTAGGAGGTGTGTATCGTAACAAGAACATGTACAGAGTTTTTTTTCTTTTTTTTCCTTCTGTTCGAGTGATGTTAACATAAGAAATAAAAAGGTTTTGAAAATCGGATCTTGAGTTGTGACAGAACGTTGAAAATTCTGATTTACTACACTTCTCATTTGGTTACTGCTGTGTTCTGTTTTTGTTAAAAGTGTGAATGGTTTGAAATGGACAATGAGAGACTGGCCTTTTGATGGGAGTGATGCTATTTATCTAGACTGGAGACCGGTTTTCAGTCTAGTTGGCATCAATACATTGGAGGATGAGTTAATATGTTTAAATATATAGGGGTCCTTATTTATTCAATTACCAATAAGGAGATGACAACTAGATAAATAGCATTATTCTTTTGATGGGAGAAAAAGCAAACTGTTTAGTGCTGGTGCAATGTCTATGGGGTACAGATATATATAATATAGAGTGATGATTATAAAAAAGCTCAGGGTGCACAAAATTGATCGAAGTGAGCGGATTAAGTGTGCCCTGACCAGAGTGCAATGGTACGCTTATTCATCACCAAATGGTTATTAGTTTTAACAACTATATATAATCGTTTGAAGATTTAGAAAAACCGAGGCAAAGTATATCAAACCGCTCAGTTTTGGTTTAGTTCGATTGGTTATAGTTATTTTGCCCAACCCTAATAGAGAGTGATCACAAACGAGATATTGACCACAAATTAGGACCACATGCCCTACCAATCACAAAAGAGATAAGCCAAATGTTGAACTTCACCGCAAGCTCTATCCGATATCGAAGATAAAAAATTTGCAAGCTTCATATATAATAATTTACTAAACGTAATTCATTAAGTGGTCCACAAGTCATGTAGTTTGACCTTAAACTTTAATTATTTAATTTCACTCAAGAAAACCAAATATCGAGAATTGTAAATACGTACATAAAAGCGATTTTATAATTCTTTTGTGTTTTTTCATTTATTTTTTGTTCTTTTCTCTTCTTCTTCTTCTTCTTCTTCTTCTTCTTCTTCTTCTTCTTCTTCTTCTTCTTCTTCTTCTTCTTCTTCTTCTTCTTCTTCTTCTTCTTCTTCCCCTTTTTTTTTGGGGGGAAAGGTTCTCTTTTCTTTTTTACAGTCATGGCATTAAGTTAGACGTAAATTACGGTCAATAATGTGTCATAAATTTTGATTCATGAACATGTTTCTAACTCATTGTAATACGAAGTTATTGGACCAATAGATTAGAAAACTTCAATGCTGAACGATGTTTTACTGAAAAACAACCATATAACAATTAATGGCAGTTCAAACTTCTAAAGAAATTATAATAGGCACCTCATACAATTACATTTCATTTCTTTTCTTTTCTTTTTACCCATGAGAGTTTGAAGAAAAAAATGATCTCTTCCATGTTTTTCGAGACTGTTTTGAGTATTTATCGCTACTTACTTTTCATTATTTTTTGGTCGATGCAAATAGTTGATTATGTCTCATAATTTTTTTTTCTTTTTGTGCTTTTATTTACTGAATTCACCAATTTGTTTTTTTATTAATAATTATTGATTTTAATTATTGCATATCTTTTAATTTTATAGAAATTTATTGATCTCTTAGTTGTCTTCATTAATATATAATTTTTCATTATTTTTTTGTTGTAAAAAGTGATCTAACTTAACAATGTTTTTCAACATATCAAATTTCTATATAATTTCTTAGAAAATGAATCATCTAAGGTTAGGATTAAAAATTTTGAAAATCCTATAAATTTTGGTTGATCGAAGGGGCTTGTCCTAATTGTAAAGACACTCATTTATTTATTGATCGAAGGGACTCATTTATTTATTGATCGAAGGGGCTTGTCCTAATTGTAAAGACACTCATTTATTTATTGATCGAAGTGGCTTGTCCTAATTGTAAAGACACTCATTTATTTATCGTTATATTTGATTCAGATTCGAGAACCACCATCCTTATCATCCCTAAGAAAAGTCTAAGTGTATAGACTTTTCTTAACTTCCAAAATGGATCTGGTACGTTCTGTTTCGGCTAATATTTCTTCCAATCATTTTTTCCCTAAAAAAAAGGTAAATAAATGGAGAATAAGAGAAGGGAAAACACCTACCAAAGATGGAAATTTTTAAATGTCAGCTTTGAAAACGTTAATATCTGTAGATGAAAAATAATACTTTTGGAAACACATGGTTTCTATGAATTTGATCTCCCACAAGAGTCTGCATGGGGCACCACCCCTAGACTGACACGTGTCGTGTAGAGACGCGCGTTATGTGTAAGAAACCATGTCAGCCTGGCGGTGTAACTCCAACAATGTCAACGAATTACTTGTAATGTCATAGCCATATATGAAATATGTAAATCCTGTTGGTATTAGATTCCTTATTATACATGGGAACATATGAAAAAGTCGTAATAATTAGAGGTCATCGAATATGTAATTTTGTTCCTCGTCTCACAATTGACCCCTCTGCCGGACATATACATAATTACATATATAAAAATAATAATCATTAATTAATAACTCATGTTATTCGACTGAAAGAATAAATTTTGACGATAGATTAAAACATATCTATCGATATCTCTATGTTTGCCTGTCATGAAGACATTGGAAGTTGGCTATATTCTACGTACACCGCATATATCAAGCATTTACCAACAAACCACTCAAAAGGAATATAAAATTAGCGAAAAATATCAGTTTTTAGAACAATCCGACTACAAAGCCTTATCTATTTCCTATTAAGGAGCGTTATGGCTTACATGGCAAAAATCTAACAAAAACAGCCCCCTGGGCCCTACCAACCAGGGGGGCGGATTTTTTTTTTATTTCCTCGACGTACATCATCTATCTCTTTAATAGGAGCCTTATCTATCTCCTTAGCAAATTTCGTTTACAGAAAGTATAAGCTAGCTTGCTTGGAGAACTTATTCCATAGCTCCTTGTGAAGTTACTCCCGCATCAGAAAAATACAAATTAAATACTCAACATATCCAGCACTTTTGGCTGCTCATTTTAATGCGTTGAGTTTTTAATTAAGATCAAACCCCAAATCTCCATAACCATGGTATCTCCTCTTCATTATTATATTTAACTAGATTTTCACTCCGTGTGTTGCACAGGCAATACCGAAACAAATTATATGTAATACCGAAACAAATTATATGTAATGATTATTACGTAAGATTAAATAGTCTATAATTTATAGGGTCCTTAGCAATATTTTGTTAATATTTTGTTATCTTATCATAGACTAATACTTATTATATTAAATTAGATATGAAATGTAATTATGTGATCTTAAGAAATAAAGTATTTTATTTTTTTCTGTAAGTATATTACAATATACATTTTATAAACTTTAAAATATTAATTATAAACTATTTATCAAAAATTATTTTATTTATTTATTGAGTAAATATATTAGAACACTGCGAATATTTAAATAAAGTCTGTATAATAAAAATAAAAAATTGTTAAATGATTACAAAATAAGTAACCTAATAAACATTTGGTATAAATCAGTCTAATTTTTTAAGGAAAGTTTTCAAATAAGTGCTTATAATAAGATGATAAAAGTTATCTAAAATAAACTAATTCTGGTTAACAGATGATAAAATTATTGATGAATTATAACCAACCCTTATCTGATAAAAATCTATTTAATAAAATAATAAACTAATAAGATGTAACTCGAGTAAACCGCAAAAGCAATAAAAAATTATTTGAAAAAAAGTAAATTGTTATATAAATAACACCCTATTTTTTTGATTTTGTTCTAGAATCCAAATACTTTTAGTGGATATTTTGCATTTCTAATTTAAAGTTTTTGAATATAATCAAGTATACATGTATGAAGTACCTATTAAATATAAATATATAGAAACTGATCCATATTTAGTATCGTGGTAATCAATTTTATTTCACATATGTAAGATGATCCAAATTTTGTTGAACTACTTTAACTACAATGTTATATTTTGACGAAATAACTAAATGGAAAACAAAAAAATTATAAAATACGACATAAGATATTAAATCAGACAAAAACTATATATAAAAATATGCGAAACAGGGAGCTCTCCTAATATTAGATATTTTCCCTATATAAAAAATTAAATCTCATTCGTCGATCAACAAGTTTGAATGAAGCCAGACTGTCACAAAACTAGAATCTTGTCTTGAAGATAGAAGAAGATAACGGAAAATTGAAATCAAAACAACAAAATCTAATCAAATAAATTTAAATTGGAATAGTAAAGATATAGATGACGGCATGAATTACCGCAACGAATCTAAAAAGTTTAAAATATCTCCCAAATGCAGTTTTGGAGGGAAAATTTCGGTGCAACTGTACTGCAAACTACTTTCATTACATAAATACATATATAGATTTAGTTTTTTATTTCTTAAAGTCTTGATGACTTGGACATAAATAACATATAATTAATGGGTCTTGTGTCTAGCTTTATTGCTTGCTGCAACTTTCCAAGTGCAAAATACACAGTTCATAATGGGAAATGCTGAAGTAGAAAAGTTACATAAAAGATACTAGTTAAATTCTTCGCTAAAAAAAGATCATTTAAAATTGCTTATGATATATGGTGCATTTAAAATATTTTTCTCATGGGGGCTTTGACATGGAGTACACAATGAGAGATCTAGATTTGATGCTTGTGGAGCAATTGAACAATGGACACTAGTAGAGCACTTAATTTCTAGCATCGCTCTCTCATCAACAGATGACACATTTCTATATATTGTGCCATTTGATTGATATATGTATACGATGAATAATGCTTGGTACTCCAAACACAATGTTTTCGACCTATATTAGAATGACAAAATATTTTTTATCATTAGAAAAAAGAAGAATTACTAAATATTATATTGGCAATACCCGAATAAGGTGCCATAACTAGTGCACTTTGACACCATACGTGACAATCCTACGATGGTACGTATCAGACTAGCCTGCGCAGTTCCCACTTGGAACAAATTTAACAAAATTGTAGAATGAATTCTCTGTTACATTATCTTCAGGCATCCCAGCAGAAAATACTTGAACTGAAACTTTCAAACAAAAGAGACTAGACGGCACAATTTGGAATGAGGAATAAAAGCATATTAATCAATAATTACATAATCAATTAGAACTTCCCTGGCAAAGAAAAGTGGAACTGACTGCTGAACCTCATTCTATATACTCATAATGCTGACCACAAACGAAGCCCATTAGTGATTTCTACATCACCTTTCCTGCACTTGCTGTTTACTCTTTCTGTCTCATAAAAATAGCCTCATTTTCATTTTCACAAACATTAGAAAAAGTTCGATTATATTGTTTGTCTCATAAAATACCTCATTTTCATTTTGACAAACATTAGAAAAAGTTCGATTATATTGTTGGAAAAGTAAAATTTAAGAACATGATATTCCCAATAAATTAACCCTTTTATTTTGCACTAAATATACATTTCACTTTAATAAAAATTGAGGCATATAAGAAAGGTAAGATTTCAACTACATTTCTACAAAGAAAAGCGTATAATTTGGAATAGACGGAAAAAGAATACAAGCTTATTATTGTGGGACGGAGGGGGTACCGTACTTTTGGGTATGCCATATGCTATATATAGAGTTTCATGGCGTGTATTAGGCTGGCTATGCACTAAATCTGGTCCAAATTGTGATCATCATTGTATTATAGGAAAAAAACCAAATATGATAGGATGGCAAGATGTGTACAAGGTGGTGGTAGCCATGGCACCACTCTATGTAGCTTTGGTCTTAGGTTATGGATCGATGAAGTGGTGGCGAATATTCACTCCCGAGCAGGGTGAGGCGATAAACCGCCTAGTTTGTTATTTCACCTTGCCCCTATTTACTTTCGAGTTCACAACTCACGTCGATCCTTTCAAGATGAATTATTTATTCATCGGAGCAGACGCGATATCTAAAGTAATTATTGTCACGGTGTTGGCATTATGGGCTAAGTGTAGTAGCAAAGGAAGTTATTGTTGGTCCATAACAAGCTTCTCTTTGTCTACACTTACTAATTCTCTTGTTGTTGGGGTGCCACTTTTGAAAGTTATGTATGGACTTGTGGGTGTCGATCTTGTTGTTCAGTCTTCGGTGATTCAAGCCATCGTTTGGCTAACCATCTTATTGTTTGTTCTAGAAATTCGACGTACTGGTAATGATTTCTACACCAATAGTAATAATAACGATATTGATAATAATACCGCTTCTTTGGCTTTTGGAGATAAAACGAGTAAAGATTTAGAAGAAAATGCTAACGTTGGAGAAGTTATAAGCAACAACTCCGCCAAATCGCCATCTTTATCTTCTTTGATGAAGACTGTGGGGCTTAAACTTGCCATGAATCCCAACTCATATGCGTGTATAATCGGAATCGCTTGGGCATTCTTAGCTAACAGGTATATTCCACCATACGATTTAATTAATCACATATTGATCTTTAATTTTATTGAGTTTCAACGTCATAAATATCTCTTAATTATACTGTTAATTATAGGTTTCGTTTTCAAATGCCTAGCATCATGGAAGGGTCGATTTTAATCATGTCAAAAGCTGGTACTGGCACTGCCATGTTTAGCATGGGTAAGAGAGAGGGCATTAAATTAAATTGTACACAGATTAAAACTTGAGCATGTCTAGATTAATATTTGTGCTAAGTTATATATATTTGCATTTATTGATTATTAGGTTTGTTCATGGCGATGCAAGAGAAAATAATTACGTGCGGTGCAAGCTTGACTGTGTTTGGAATGGCTTTGAAATTTATTGCTGGACCGCTAGCTATGGCCATCGGTTCCATGGCAGTAGGTTTGCATGGCGATGTCTTGCGCGTTGCCATAATACAGGTAAATTTTTAGTTAGTCACTACAGATTACATGTATATTTTTTTTCTCGTTCAAAATAATTTTGCCCTAATTAACCTTGATTATCTAGCTCTGCTACTGCACATCATCAATAATAATAATAACAATAATAATAATAATAATAAAATAATAATAATAATCTCATATCGAATAAATATGAAATAAATAACTAATATATAAAGAGTATGACCTACTTTAATTTTATAATTAATATTGACTTTTTAAAATAGATTCTCATGTCTTAACATATATAACATGATACAGCAAATGGTCTCGCGGGCCCAAACACTCCTAGATCGCAAATGCCGTGACAAGTTCTTTTTCTTTCACTTGGTATCTACTCTTCTTTATTGATTTAAAAAAAAAAAAGAAAAAAATCCCAAATTCAGTTTCATTCATCAGATATGTATATAGCATTAAAGCCCATGAGCTCCAAGTTATAAACACTCATTGCCAAGGCGGAGGTCGAGGGTAGCCACTCTCTTCCCCGGCTACACCCATTTCTGGAAAAATCTTTTTAGAGCA
>CAVNYN010212925.1:0-85091 GCA_963692815.1 Nyctanthes arbor-tristis
TTAGAAGAGAATGAGATATGTTGTAATCATTTTTTGTTTTTACTGTTTCAAAAGATGCAAGGACATAAAAGATACATAAAAGCAATTGGAAACGACAATTAACCAATTTCACTTACTGGTAAAGAGAAAAAAAAAAGGAAATAGTAATTTGTTGCAAAACTGATTCTAAAATGGCTTCGCTATCCCAAGTGACCAAAAAATATCTTTACAATTTGCTCCTTAGAGAACTTCATTTTTTGTAAGGGTCATAGCTGTCCAAAGCTTGAATTGTTTTATGCCCTTCTTCTACAAACTGATTTTCATTATGCGTTGGTTCATTATGCTTTGCCAATGCAAATAAATGATATGCATGGTTATAAGCATGATTTTCTTAGGTGTTGTTCCTATAATGTTATTTATTTCAGTCACGCTATTTGGGCATATAAGTAGACAAAAGGGGTTAAAGTTACTTCATTAACCCTACACAATTTAAGTGGATCTGAAGTCATTTCAAGGGTGATGTGGTAATCTAAACATCTTTTTGTTATAGTTTTTGTTGACACGTGGGTGTTCAAATAGATTAATTCTATTTATTTATACCCCTCACAAAATTTTGTTTGTACCACATTCTTGAAACTTGAATGAGGTGCATACCTCATGAGCATGGGCTTTATACATAGAGCCATTTTTTTATTGGGTACAAAGAGCTTACTTGACGAAACTTAAAATGGCTAAAAACCAAGTCGAAGTCAATAATTATATGTATCTTCTCATTCTACCAGTGAAATAACCACCACTCTCTAAAGATCACCAAACAAGGGCTAATGTCCTATCATCGAGTTGAAAAATTCTAATGAAAACAAGTCTTACAAACCAGAGCCAAAGGCATATTTCTCGCGCAACGAAACTAATCCCATTCTATTTCTTTAGCAATTAATTGCTGTATTTTACTTCAACTCTTCAAGGTTCAATCCTCATTATATTAGGTTGTTAATAAAGATGCGGTCTTCAATATAATTTAGAAATGCCGTCAATTCAGGTTGAAGGTGAACGGAACTGAAGTTCACAATCAAATTCAAATTGATTTCTTCCCAATTAGACTTGAAGAGTGCGCATCTAATTCATCACATTCATTCATGTAATAAATTGAAACATGGTTTTAATCCGACCAAAAAGAGTGCAAAAAAAATACAACCGAAATTAATTAGAGTTAAGTTTAAAAATTTGAATAGAGAAAGCTCCAAACATAAATGACATATCAAATCCATAAGCTATTGCAAACTGTAACTAATAGGTAAACAGTAATCAAAATTTCAAAATTCGTGAATATTAGTCTATAGTTGAAAAATTCTTCTAAAATGGGAAAGCTTTTGGTAGGAAGGGGCAAAAAGGCTTGCCGTGCAAATGGAAAAATTGGGAGAATTAGGAGGAGATTTGATTAGATCTCAATATCTCCTTCTTTGCCCGAACCTTGATTGGGTGGATTCTACGTCCTACGGCAACAAGAAGTTGCAAAGTAATTGAATACAGGCTCTCTGCTATCCCAGGAAGTGAGATAAATAGAAAACAAAGTGCTAGGGGGGGGAGACATAACCAGAACTGAAAAGGGGAAAGAGAATTGAAGACCTACCTAAAAGGGAAACCAGCCATCTTTAAAGACTAAATATGCCGGCGATGCCTCATTGTTACTGCTGGGATTGGGGTGTACAGCAGTGGAAGGGGAGTATGGATGTTGAAGATCCGGGCTTTGGAACAAGTACCATGACGTTGTAGTGCTCGAATTGCCAAAAAAAATAAAATTGGAAAGAAGGTCCAAAACGACGTTGTATCAGACCATGAGAATGAACAGTGTATTCAAAACTAGCACTTTTATTATGTAGTGGATAATTGGGCGCCAAGGGCCTAAAGTAGTGCCCTAAAGTCGTGGTGCAAAAACGCGATTTTCATTTTATGTTAAATATCGTGTCCGAAAAATCCAATATTTTTGGCGAAAAACGAAAAGGGAACAGTAGCGAACCCTTCTCTCCTCCAATGTTGAAGCACCTGAGGAAATATACCTGAGCAGAATCCTCTCTTCCCCAGTCCTCTCTCGCTCCAAAATGCGCAGCAAGGACAAAATTGCCTACTTTTACGATGGTTAACTACCTACTATTTTCATTTCCACCCCAATATTTGCAATTTTTTCCTCAGTTTTCTCTTTATTATATATATGGCGATGTATGCGTTTATGAATATGTATAGCAAGTTTACTAACTGGAGAGAAATGATATTGCAGGGGATGTGGGGAACGTATACTTCGGGCCGAGTCACCCAATGAAACCGCACCGGTTATGTATGACTCATCATCTAGTTCTCTCTTATGAGCTACACAAGAAGATGGAAATTTATGTTCGTGATTTTCTTGTCTTTGATCATTTCTTCGGTTTTTTTTTTTTTTTTTTTGGTTGTATATATATATTTTTCCTTTTGGCTTATTTTGGTAATTTGTCGGAAATATAGAGGCCCCATAAGGCATATCCAGTGGAGCTAGCACAGTTCCATTCCGCAGATTATGTGGAGTTTCTTCATCGGATTTCGCCCAATTCTCAGGCTCTATTCTCAGATGAGATGGCGAAATGTAAGGAGTGCCTCAGTTGATCTTAATTGTGAAAATACATTTTTTAGTATTCTAGATAAGGATTTTCTTTTTCCTCCTCCGACACAAGTTCTTAAAGCAGAAACTGGGCTTTTGAAGGATGATTGACAACTGAGAGACATTCCACAGGCGTATATCAGTGGCAGTGTGCCATTCATATAGCAGCGGATTTTATTGGTGTTGGGTACTTGTTGGCGATTTTTGATGTTTGTTGTACTAGATAGATTTAGCTTTTTCTAGTGTGTTAGGTCAATTTAGTTTGAAAGGTAGATTGGGTGACGAGATTTTGGGTGGATTTTGAAATGCTTAGAAGGAGCCGGTCGAAAGATAATAGGATATGATAAGACATGTAAATGTTGATTCTGGATTGTTGATTAGGTAAAGTTGTCTGCCAATCTGAAGTTTATGATATCTTCTTTTATCAGGGTCATGGAAATAATACAAACAACTGTAACATATAGATAGCGCGCATATAATGTAAACTTAGAAATCCCTATCGTGAAAACAATTTATACAACTGTAACATCAAGATAATTGTTTATAATTTAAACTCAAAATGCCTATCCTATTTTTGCTTGCTGTACAAATGTGTTAG
Organism: Nyctanthes arbor-tristis; assembly: GCA_963692815.1. Lineage (NCBI taxonomy): Eukaryota > Viridiplantae > Streptophyta > Magnoliopsida > Lamiales > Oleaceae > Nyctanthes > Nyctanthes arbor-tristis. Next base: position 3,210 of record CAVNYN010212925.1, read on the forward strand.
TCTTCGCTGCAATTTTGGTTTTCCCATTACCTTTGTTTTGCTATAAATTGAGCAATGTTAATTCTGCATCATCGTTCTTTCTTTGTTAGATAATCTTGGAGAAGATTGTCCTGTTTTTGAGAATCTTTTCGATTTCTGCCAAATTTATGGTGGTGGAACAATAGGTAAAACAGTAATAGTTTGCTTCTTAATGGCTTATGAAAGTTTGATTTACACCTTCGAACTGACATAATTTTTGTGTGTAGATGCTGCACGTAGATTGAACAATCAGCTCTGTGACATTGCTATAAACTGGGCTGGTGGATTGCACCATGCCAAGAAGTGTGAAGCATCTGGGTTTTGCTATGTCAATGACTTAGTTTTGGGTATCTTGGAGCTTTTGAAACATCATGCCCGTGTTCTGTACATTGACATTGATGTGCATCATGGTGATGGCGTGGAAGAAGCCTTCTACTTCACTGATAGGTATGAAGAACCTGATCCGCTGCTTATCAACTTGTGATGCCGATACTAATTCAACTTGATTTTTCGTTGGTGAAATATTTTCTATTTTACCCTCTCAAATGCTAATTTTCTGTTCGACTATTAGTTCGTTTGTTAAAGTGTTCTTCACATTTTACATTTTGATAACGGAAGTGATGTTTCTGCTGTCAGTTTATCAAGCGACATTAAAATTTTCAGAATAAAAGGGAAAGGGTGGGTTTTTTTTTTTTTTTTGGGGGGGTGGGGGCGTCATATGAAAAGTTCGCTTGTTTGGTCATAAATGGCATTCTTTTAAGATATCCCAGAGATCTAAATTTTTTAACTTAACCAAGCATGTTAAAACTGTTTTCTCTTTTGGTCCCTTTCTTTTTTGGTTTTGGGAGGTTGGGCTGGGGGTGGGGTTGCATGTATGTGTGTTTGGTTTCCTGCATCTTGAGCTGCAGTACAGATTTGATATTTTTATGGTCACCTCTTTGTTCCTTTCAACTCTTATTTCTCCTGTAGTTGCTTTTTATGTGACAATCTGGGCCATCCAAATAGTTTGATAGAATAAAAGTTCAATGGAGACTAGAGCTAAACAACCAAGGATGTAGTTAAAAGACACTTTCCATGCAAATTAGTGATGTGCAAGCCTTGGGGAAAGACATTTTCATTCCTCTTTGGATGAGATTTTATTTGTCAGCTGATATCTCAACCCTAAAATGGTAGTTTTGTTGTACTGGCTGTAGATAGATTTCGTTGAACTCAACACCACCAATTGTTTCAAGTACTCTCAACTTAACCTGAAGACCTTGTTGACTGTTGCTGAGCTAAAAATTTTCATGTACTTGTATTTACTATTGATATTTGAGCTGTAGGATTGAACATTTTAGGCTCTTCTCAATATCTGCTTGTAATCCTTGGAAACTAGGTGTACCAGCGGAGGTATTGGTTGATCCTGAAGGGTGTTTTAGGAAAATTTGTGAGAAATCTGTGCTATATAGATTAAAACTTGCTTCCTATAATTAAATTGGTAGTTTTGACCTGGTAGGGTGATGACTGTGAGTTTCCACAAGTATGGGGATATGTTCTTTCCAGGAACGGGTGATCTCAAGGTACTTCTGCTAACATCTCTCTTTAATATTTTTACATCTCTTGATGCCATAAGAGGAGATGTGGATATCGTTTTAAAAAATATACATGCTAGCTTCTTCAAATAAATTGTATTCAATAATTGAATATCATGCCAAACTCCAGCGAATTTAAATAACTCAACACTCAACAGTCTTAGATATGTATGGTAATTCCGTTCTAAGTTAGTCAGTAGCTTCGACACTCTTGAGGTTAAATTTGGATTGCAAAAAATTGCTGCTCTTTATCCTGAACTGAATCTTTTGTCTTCCTTCACTTGAAGAGAATGGGAAAGAAGAAAAAAGAAAACCTGCAACTACTCTCGGTTAAGTGCTTGCAAAGAGTGTTTGATTAACAACGCGAGGAGAATATGCTGTGAAAAAAATTCGTACATGCGGTTGTGTAATGTGCCTATCTTTTACCATGCCCATCTTTTACCATGTTTTAAATGTTGTGACTACTACCAAGCTTTATGCGTACTGGATTTATATAGTTCGCGATCATTTTGGGTATTTTTACACATATCTTTTTGTGTTGCTGAAACAGTTTTGATGTGATTGTTAGCTGAATATGGAAATGTCTTTTAGTGATTTATAACTAAGAACAGTCATCTGCTGTTAAAAAAGCCTGATTTGACAATAACTTTTGAGTACACTTCCCAGAATTTTTATTCAGGGTGAATATTTCTAGAAGTTCTCTGACATCATTATATGCTTGATTCTTTGACATCAACTGATTCATCTCATCTTTCAGCTTTTATTTTTCCTTAGATTTACTTATTGTGTTTTCCTTAGATTCTAAAAATCCCTAGCATATAGAAAGTCATAAAGTTCGTCAGGCGTCACTGGAATGGTGTTATGCCAATATAAATTAGACGATTACATGCTGTTTCAAATTTATATTTTTTTCGTGCATTGCAGTCGAGATCGGAAAATCTCTTGAAGGTAATCAGTCTTATGAAATATATTATGTTGAGTAACTCTTCAATCTATTATAAGTCCATGCGTCGATTTAATTTTGAAGGATGGAGGAGAAAGAGAAGGCAAATTTTATGCCATAAATGTCCCTTTCAAGGATGGAATAGATGACAACAGTTTCTATCGTCTCTTCAAATTAGTAAGTTTCCAGAGTTAGAAACTTAGTGCTAGTTTTAACACTTGTTCAGATTTGATAATTTAAGGATTGTGATTTGGTTATACAGGTTATTACGAAGGTTGTTGAAGTCTATCAACCAGGGGCTATTGTTCTCCAATATGGAGCTGATTCACTTGCTGGCGACCGTTTGGGCTGCTTCAACCTTTCCATTGATGGTGTTATTTTGCTTGTAGTTGTAGCATTTATCTCCACTTGCCATTATGTGTGCTTGGACCCAGCATTCTACCATATGCTATCTGTCATATATCATTGATATCCCATCAGATAATTGTCAGCGTCTCATGGTATTTGCTTATGCTATCAACTAATCTTTATGCAGGGCATGCAGCTTGTGTTAGGTTGGTGAAAATTTTGAATTTGCCTCTGCTGGTAGGATATTTTTGGAAAGAAAATTAAGCAATTCACAGTAACTTAGTTCTGCGTTTATGACTGTTGAAAGTCGTTTCTTCTTGAAGGTAACTGGAGGTGGCGGATACACTAAAGAGAATGTGGCGAGATGTTGGACTGTAGAGACTGGAGTTCTTCTAGATGCGGAGCTTTCTGATGGTATAGAGATGCACCTGTTTCCCATGACAGTTTTTCAATATAATATGATCTGTTAACTTTGATCACCATCATTAATGTGGTCCCTTTCTCATTTACTGATCCTTTCTCTTTTTCTTGTGACTTCATTTACAATATTCGTGGAAGTTTTGCAAGCATTATTGGCGAAGATTTAAAAAAAGAATTTGCGGGAAGTAACTTTTTTGACCATTGGATATGTTCCTTCCCACCTTAAGTATCAAAAAGTTGCATGTTTTATAAGTAACTTGTACCTTTTGAAATTTCGTAACTTAATTAATCCAAGCATATTTTAATAAAAAAATCAATTTTAATCTTAAAAGTTACTAAACTTGAAAGTAATATTTTAAGCGGAGTCAAATATGATCTTGATTATTCTGCTATTTAGGCATGTCCGTTAACAGTAGAATTCATTGTTCACCAGGAGCAGAAGTTTGCAAAACCCACATATTTGTTTTACATTAGTGTAGAGCTGAGCCAGCTTGGTCCGACATCCTAATGTGCATGCCTATTGTTCTTGCAGAGATACCAGAAAATGAGTACATCAAATATTTTGCGCCAGATTACTCACTGAAAATTCCAAGCGGGGCCCATGGTATGTGAAAAGTTTCACATTTCACTCTGATTCACATAGTTTGCTACTTTGCTTTAACTAGTCTTGTCAAGCAACAAACAGTGCTTCACTTCGACATGGTGTTAATTTGGTTGATTGAGCAGGAGAATTTGAATAGCAGATCGTATCTTAACTCCATCAAGCAGCAAGTGCATGAGAATCTTCGTGCCATCCAACATTCTCCTAGCGTACAGATGCAAGAGGTAGGCAGTGCAAAGGACATTCAAGTTGAACTAGTTTTAAGGCATGCAGGAAAATAGATTATGCATGACATGCATAATAAGTTGCTGGAAGGAACTCAATATCATCACTGTGCAACATAAGGTCCTGCTGTTAAGAGTTGGTTCTTGGCATTTGCTTTTGTGCATTTTTTTAATCCTTTATCTTTTACTTTTGTTGCACAAATAATATCTATTTCTGCCAAATATGCCATCAGAACTGCATGTGCAAAGATTGTGATGGTAAAACTGGTATATATTTGTAATTGTCCTTCCTTCCCCCCCCCCTCCTTATTTCAATTGAAAATATATTTGTATTTCAACAAAATTGAAAGTATATTTGTATTTCGATAAAATAAGTATATTTGTACTTCAAACAAAATACTAACTTTTTCTCTGGTAAATTGATTGTCTTCATCTGTCAAGCTACTTCTGCAGTTCTGCTATAACAATATAAAGTTGTGGACCAAAATATTCCATTTATATTGGCCAGGAACCAAACTGGATAAAAGGCCAGAGCTTGAAGATATGTTAAAAAGATATTGTTTATTTCGAATGCTTTGCTGTGATCACAAGGGCTTAATATTAAACTGGTGGTCCATTCCATTTATCATGTGGCCCTTACTAATAAATGGCTGGTAAATCAATTGAAGGATATCTACCACTGCATACATGTTTTGTTTATGCACTACCCTGTGTTAATTGGAATAGCTGAAACAGTTTGTTTTGTTTCTTAGGTGCCCCCTGATTTTTATATTCCTGACTTTGATGAAGATGAGCAGAATCCTGATGAACGTGTAAATCGTAAGTAAATATTATACTGTATAATGTAGCCGTACAACTGGACTGGTTTGAAGCGTCCTTCATTATATTGCAGTTTATTATAAAAACGCATTGCATCCATCATATTCTAAATTCACTCCATCTCCTCTGTCTAAATTTCATTTCAGGACACACAAAAGACAAACAAGTCCAGCGTGATGATGAATATTACGCAGGTGATAATGACAATGATCGTGTTATGGATGATGCATGAGGTGTAAAGTTGGTGTTGACAAAATTCTATTTTTTGAAGATGACTGGGTCTCTCAGCATTTCAAGTGTGAATATGCCAAAAACTGACATGAATAGTTTACTTGTGTAATGCTTTTTGCTCCCTAGCAGAAATAGCAGAAACATTGCCGAAAATGAGCCAATCAGTTGTTTATACGGGTTTTGGATTTGGTTCTTTTCCCTTTTGTAATTCTACTAATCATATGGTAGGGTCAATGGGGCGTAGCCGGAGGTTGGTTAACCTTGAACAATACTTTGCAATGTATGGAATATACCTTTTTGTTAAATGGCCTATGAGGTGGTTATAATTTTTTCCTTGTTTGCAGTCTGCTCTTAGTATTAATTCTCTATTTAATCCTGTGTCTAATGTTAATTATAACAAATGAGTGATGTTTGTATATTACAAATGTGTGGTGTTTGTATACTGAATAGGATTGATCAAGGGAAATCATTGAACTTGAACCTCAGTTGCTTCTAATAATTTACCTGGGGTTGTCTTCTATGGCGATGGTCGAACTTTGGTGAATTCAAGATACAATAGATGTTTGCTACATAAGTCACCATTCTTCGCATCATACTTATGTTTATCTGTAATGTTCAGTTTCTTTGTTGCCAAACCCTGAGAGCAAACACATTTGATATGTAGAAAAACCCCGCATGAGTTCCATTAAGTATACTAATTTCTTTGGATATATAGAATTCAAAGTCGTAATGAACAAGTAAAAGCATGCAATTACTTCCTCTTACATTTTCAAATTTGAATTTGATCAAATCAATTACATTCACATATTTAATGAAACTAACTTGTACTACACAAATCTTTATCATTCAACTCCATTAGTTCTCCTTCTTACTTCAAATAAAAATGCACAAAAATACATTTTACGTTAAATGTAAACACACGAGATTGAATAGAGTAGACCATGATCTTTTGCACACAGTTTTCATGATTGATGACTTCCCTACAGTTGAGCAATTTTTTTAATTTTAACCCAGAAGTTTCCTGTCCAGCGTTCAATTGTCCACACAGTGGAGCTGGGTTTTAATATCAATGATAAAAAAATATAAAACTTCAACAATGCACAGGGAGAACCCCGGCTCATGGGTTGCAAATCATTTAAATCATTAAACAAATGGATGAATGAGCTCATTTCACCAACAATGAGTTTGTAGTGAGCACAAAGGTCTGAGCTTGAGATTAGGAGCTCTAAGAATATTAAAAATGACTATTTTTCAGCAACAATGCTTTCAAGTAGAGACTCACAAGCGTCTTCAAGCAAATCCAGAACCTGCCAGAAATAAAAGGGTAACTTTTACACCATAAAAATGAGACTAGAACGTGTGCACAGTTCATTAAGCTTAAGAAAATGTAAAACTTTTTGTCCTTGGAGATGTTTGGATACTGTGATTTTCACTTTATTACTCAAATAAATAGCTAATTTTAAATGCATCTCTTACCATACAACCAAAATAATTCATTGCAACTTTCTAAGCACATAGCCGAACATACCCTTTGCTAACTGAATCTTTTGAGTTGGTTGATCTTTGCCACTCCATTTGGTTCATTAGTAGATGTACAGAAATCCTAAAGAAACTAGTTCTAACATGGTCCTTTCAGACATCAATTCTGCAATCAAAATGTTCACATCGTAGGCAATGTGATTCCCAAATTGGAGAAACAGTGGAATGTGAAAGGATGAGATGAAGTATTGGTCTCTCCCATATTACAATGGAAAAATAACTCTGAGCCTGCAGAGAAATTCTTCCTTATTTAGGGATTTACAGTCACTGCTATCAAAAGGGAACACTTAAACGACACAGGGCAGGATGCCTGAGCAAAACGATTTCTTGTGGAAATGTCTCTACCACTCCCATCAGGCAGATCAATAAACCAGCATCACATGGATCAATGTTATCTCTCTTTCTGCTGTTTGTTTCACTACAATATGCTTGAAATTTCATTTTTAAAAGTGATTATACTGCAGAGCATGCATGTTGTGTTGACAAAAAGATACAATGCTGTATGCTCTCACTGGAGTTGTAATGAAATTTAATAAGATTTGGTAGCCAAAGACATGAACGAGGTGCCAAAGAAAGTCAACTGCCTATGATAGTACAGACCCTTTGATCTCCAGTGAAAAACACATCTAACTACAGATTAACATGTCATAGCAACAATGTTGACAAACTAAGCAATGATCATTGATATTCTTACTTCTAAGGAAAAGGTCATTCCTTTATATATGTCTTGAAGTCAATATATTTCCTCTTACAAGGCCGAGATTAGAGATCAAATAGTAAAATGATGGGATAAACTATCCACTTAAAAACGACAACCTACCTATCCTGATTCCTAACAATGATCTGTCCTATAAAATCAACTGGCACAGTTTATGCTTTTCAAACCTTTGCAACATGCCCAATACTTTAAGCTCAGTTAGTTCTCTCTTGTAAAGACGCTTGAATATTTTCATACACATGCAATATTTCCACCCGTGCAACAGCAATCTTTAAAGTTTGATTATGGTGATAATAATATGCTTTGCAGAGTAGTTTTTTCGAGAATTCATTTCAAATGATTATAATCACAGTAATCAACACCTGAAATGCAGCTGAATTTAATGAATGCTGTAGCTTGTTTTGACCTTACATCTAGTTGCAACAGTCAGATATATTACCTTCTCAAAACCCTGTGGCCCACCATAATATGGGTCAGGCACTTCAGTCTCGTCATGCTTCTTGCAGTACGCACACATTAAGCGAACCTGCATGGTCAATTCTCATTTTAATACAGTACAGTGAAATTAGAATACATGTGCAATCTGCATATACATAAAATGGCACAAAGTTTAATGTAAGATTAAAAAAACGTATGGCGCTACTCAGATTAATTGGTACACACATGCTAATCAATTACTTACCTTCTTATCTGCATCAGCTGGCAATGTGTCTCTGTGCCTCCACTTCTCAAAAGCCCTAAGTATATCCTCTGCATAATGTGGCAGGAAAAAAGCTAAGTCCTTGTTTGATATTTCAGTTTTTTTAAAGTTCACTTTCAGAAGAAATTGACATTCTAGGGTAAAAAGAGAAACAAATGTATTATATAAGGCCGTAGTAGAGGGGGGGAAAAAGAAAAAAGAAATGGATTGAAGCCAATCCATCATCCCACCTCTATTTTGCAAGTCCATTGCAAGAATAAGATCAAAATCCCTAAAATCAGACGGCTTTAACGGCCTTGATACAGAAGTTATCCCAACCCCACGCCTCTTTGCCGCTGCCCGCATTCTTGGATCTGCTGGACCGCCCTTAACAGCAGAAAGACAATAAAAATTACGCGAGTATTAACAAAAGTTCAGCCATTGTGGGGAAAATCATTTTCAAGATAACCATGCAATAAAGTTCCAAGAAATTCCATCCTCATCCATGATTTACACGAAAACTCTAGTTTTGCACAGAACTCACGTTGTTAATATGAATGTGCAGACTTGTGGTGTAACTACCACGTCAATCGTTAAGCTAATTATTATGAAACCGTTGAGTACTTTGATTATTTGCTGAATGCCTTTCTATTTATCATTACACTAGAAACTACGGAATATAATCAGAAGGGTGATTATACCTCGTGGTAATTGGTAGTACCGGCAGAGTCGATGTAGAACTTGGAATCGAGTTCTCTTTCCTTAACAAGGTGTTTGAACACCCCCTCAGCAGCTGGACTTCTACAAATATTCCCAAGGCAAACAAACAGCACTGAAAAAGGTTTACTGGTCTGTGCGTTATCCGGGTTTGTTGAAGCCATTGATGAAGCTCTGATTGGTGTGGATTTTACTGCACTTTCTCTGCTTTTATGACAAGGATTCGTCGAATTTTTGAAAAAGATAGAGAATTTGGAGAAGAAGGGAGAAAAGGAGGAATGGAAATAAATTGGGAATTTCTGGTTGATTGGGCTGGGAGCCACTGTAGGTGTAAATACTGCAGTCATGGGTTGTTGTACTATTTAGGGCTCGGAACCTGGGATTGGAATAAAAGTCAGAAACGGAACGGCAAATAGCTTCTGATGCCATTTTTAATGGACAAAATTGAGCTTGAACAGTTGTCCAATGTGCTTTAGGACCGTAAGTGCCAACAATGGAAAAATATGCACAGCAATTAGCCTAGAATCAAAATGTGCCCCCATAATTTAGCAGTGCAAAGTTTACTTTGCAAGTTTGGTATGAGTATTTTGTTGTTGGAAACGGATGGATTTTTCTATGGGGAAGACCACGTGCATACGTAGCAGTGTGGTCTCAATAGAAAAATTCGTGCATAGATAATGTGATTTTGTCTGTAAAGGATATGAATATAGTTCGAATTCTTTTTCCCAATATATTTTATTTCAAGCCTACTGTTTGTACCATAATACTCTCTCCGTCCCAATTCCCAAATATTTAGTCATGTTTTCATTTTTGAGTTGCCCCAAATATATAGTCTTGCTTCGAATTTGATGAGTTATTTTTTGTCTTTTTACCAAAACAATCTTATTTAATAATAACTATTTATGATAAACGTATATTGAAGAAAATTATTTGTAGAACTTACTTTATCAATAGCTTTTTTTTAATGCTTGTGAAAAAAAGTAAAATGGTCTATATATTTAAGACGGAAGGAGTATGTCTTTTGCAGTAGTGACGTTTAGACAAATGTAAGAAAACATTGTTAAGGGTTTTTCTTTTTTGTGGCAAGGGCACAAAATATATATAATAATATTGTTGAAATATTTTCTCACATAGACACAAAAATGCATATAGTTTTGCTATTTCTTTCATTTCTTTTCTAATTTTTCTCTTTTAATTACCTCTTGTTTTCTCCCTTCTTCATTTGGTTCTAATTTGTTTACGAAATCAAATTGCATCGTCGCTCCTCACAGTTAAAAAAAAAAGATATTTCTTCTGTCTCATAAAAATGGTATTTTAAGTTCATATATATATATATATATATATTAAGAAAGTTCAATTAATATTTTAAGGAAAATAGAATTTCAATTAATATTTTTAGAAAAATAGAATTTTAGAACTTTTTTTTCTAATGTATACCCCTTTCTATTTAGAAAGTGTATTGAGAAAGTTGATATATATTAAGAAAATTGAATTTATATTTTAGAAAAATAGAATTTAAGATTTTTTTTAATATATCCCTTTATTTAATTATTATTATTTGTTGATAATAACAACACACATTAAATAAATGTAGGTAAGAAAACTAGTAAATTAACTAAAGAAGGTGACTGTAATTTGAAACATATGAAAAAGAAATTGAGGGCTATTTGGACTATTTTTACGGGATCGATAGAGACTAGTAACAATAATTATTGATACAAATAAAACATACATTTTTCTTTTGGGGGGAAAGGAAAAGAAAAAGCAAAAATATTCTTTTAGGTTGCTGCTAATCGCCAAATTTTTAAAAGCATCCGAAAATTACAACACCAGACAACGCTCCAGATTTCGCTTCTCCGTCGATGCGGAACTCATATAAATTGAAGCACGACACAAGCATTACAACATATTTGCATCTGTATCGGCTCTTGTAATTTCTGCAACTTCTTTTGCCAAATTTTTTAGGTTATGATACAGCAGGAATTCCGCTGCACTACTGATTTCTTAATAGCCTGAATACAATTGAGTTCTAGTTGAGAAATTTGTCAAGTTTAATTATGGACGACGCGCCAGCTGAGAAAGAGAATGGAAATTTGTTGGCTCAGGCAGCCGCCGTGGCAGACGAGGATGATGAGCCCATGGTTGGTCCCGGACCGGCTCCTCGTGCTCGGCCCAAACGCCCACTCGAGTTCGAACAGGCTTATCTCAACTCCCTTCCTTCCGCTAACATGTATGTATGATCTTAATTTTAACCGTGCACATAAGTTCAAACTGAAGAAGATTTCACTATTTTGTAGGGTTTAGGGTTTTTGCTCCTCTTTCTATCCTATACCTGTCGTGTTGAAACCGTATTGGAGTCTAGAAGTACTTTTTACCTTGAAGATATTTTTCCCCTTGTTGAAAAGTAATCATCAGTCTCAAAGAAGTAATTTGATTGGATAATTAAATGAATACTGTGCAGGTATGAGAAAAGTTATATGCATCGCGAGGTGGTAACACATGTTGCAGTCTCGGCAGCTGATTTTTTCATCTCTGGAAGTACAGATGGTAAAGAGCAAATTGACATTCATGGAATAAACTGCCTTAGTAACGTTCTTTTTATTTATTTGCATTTGCTTATTGATAACTTGTATTAAAGTAAACTAATTGGAAAAAATATACAAGTCAAATACTTCACTGTGGAGTCTACTTGCTAGAAGTCACTTATAGGTGTGAAGATTTCCTTGTAATGAGAGTAGCTGTGGTTAAGTTTGCTGGTTGGGTAGCTGATGGAGATCAAGTTTGACCTATGTAAAGGGAAAAACGAGAACTTGAACTTCATTGATTAATGAGACTATTCTGTTTTCCTATATACAACTGGGGGACCGTTTCCTTATCCTTCATGGAATAAAATGTTTTACTATAAACAAGCATGGTGTTTCACTTTTTTTACTGGGAATAATCCTACGGCAATAGAGAGCAAGCCTCTTAGTTGCTTTATTGTTACTATTTCATTTCTGTTTTCCATATTACTAAGTTGCAGGTCTTAGTCAGTGACAATATATTTATTGGTGTAGATGCAATACCACGTCAGTTGTGTGGTAAATCTTATGAGTTTTGTATTTTCTTTTCTCTTCTTATCATGCTTCTCTCCAGATTTTCTTATAAGGATGGAGTAGGTACATAGAATAACGGTGTCATGTTACTCTTAAGATTGTGAATTTTGCTCATGCCTTTTGCAGGACATTTGAAGTTCTGGAAAAAAAACGCTGTTGGAATAGATTTTGCAAAACATTTCAGATCCCATCTTGGTCCAATCGAAGGATTGGCAGTGAGTTGCGCATTTCTTCCTTTAATGTGACTGCAATAAGCTGTGAATACACTATCAAAATATGGTGATCTCTGTCATACGTTTCATGTTTCTACTATTTCTCAGCATGGTGGTCATTTCTATATATGATTCCGATCTCGGAGATTACTGTTTATGAATGGTTCTGGGGAATAAAGAGCAACAATCCTTGCTTTTACTAATTCCTTTTTTATTTTTTTACTTGACTATTTGGTCGCATTATCTTCTCTTATTATACCATCCAACTCAATGTCACTGCTTGACATGTTTATTGATAGTTGACTTTATTGTTCGAAGACCAGCTTCTTTGTCATCTGTAATCTCTCCTTTGAACTGTCACTGTAACTAATTTTACAAGCATACTAGATCTCCCAACCATTGAAATAGTGGCTTCAAGCTTTAACAACTATATGCACAGTTGCTCTACTTGTTATAATACTTCGAAATTTTCAAGCATGAGTAGAAATTTCGACACTTCTGCTTATGAAGTCAGTGTGTAGGAACTTGTTTACCTCTCTTCCAACGGCAAGCTTCCATAGCTTTGCAGATTATTATTCATCACCTCTTTTTGTCCAGTTAGTGTTTATCAAAAGATAGATTCCTGAACTATTAACCAATTTAATGTTATTGCCTTCGTAGTATATTCATTAGGTTGCCTGAAAGAATATTTTGTTGACTGAGATAGTTCTTTTTTTCACAATCTCTTAGTGTGAACAACACCCTGACCGGTTCATTTTTGCAGGTTAGTGTTGATGGGACCCTCTGTTGTACAATCTCAAATGATCGATCGGTGAAGATATATGATGTAGTTAACTATGATATGATGGCCATGATACGTCTTCCCTTTGTACCAGGTTGTGTTGAGTGGGTTTACAAACATGGAAATGTAAAGGCCATGCTAGCTATTAGTGATCGTAACTCCTCGAGCGTCCACATCTATGATGCACGAGCTGGTTCAAATGAACCCTTAAGGTCTAGAGAGGTGGGAACATTTTAACTTTCTCAAATTTTAATGCTCCTTTTGATTTTTATAGCTCTTGCTAAAATCTTATATGTATCTGAAATCTTTGACCAGATTCATTTGAGCCCTCTAAAAGTAATGAAGTACAACCATGAATATGACATTGTGATTTCCGCTGACGATAGAGGGATGATCGAGTATTGGGATCCTGCTACACTGCAATTTCCAGAAAATGGGTAGGTGAACTTTTCTTTTTCATTTATTTAAAGAAAGCTCTTCTAGGTAAACGATCTCACACAAGAACATAAGTAATTTTAAACTCTATTCAAGCCTTTCCTTTCTAGACTAGTTTTTGTTCATATGATTTAATTACAGTTTAATGGATTTGTGTGCCGAATTTTATTTTTTTTCCCTATTCAGATGTGTTCTACAAAAGAAAAATGAACCGTTCAAAGACTGGCTCTTTTTTTGACCTCATATGCAAAATTTTCTAAGATAGGCATGTGCAGTAAAAATAAAAGATACTTGGTGGCTCACCTGTGAAGTATGAGCATTTCTGATTTTCTAGTTGCAGTTTGTATTCATAATCATGCACTGGAGTTTCTTCAACAAATTGGTTGTGCAGGGTAACTTTTAGACTGAAGAGTGACACGAATCTTTTTGAAATTGCGAAATGCAAGACTACTGTTTCCACTATTGAGGTAATGCAATCCTTCTTGGAGAATTTTATGCTTTCATGTTCAATACTCATGTTCGAGTATCTGCATAATCATAGTTCGAATAGGCGGAAATAGGCCTCGAGGCGTTTTTGCATTTGGAGGCGAGGCGTAAGCTTCAAGGCACTTTGAGGCGTAAGCCTCGATAGGCAAAAAAAAAAAAGCATGGGAAATTTTGTAATAAAGTTATAAAAACAATTATTTCCTTGACCTATAAAGATTAAAGAATTGACCAGTTGTTTAACAATTTCGGCACTTGACAGCAAAGATAAACAATTCAAACACTCAACAAGAAGTCAACAAGTTTGGTGGGTAGGTGGGGATCAATTAATGCATTCCATTTAGCCAATTGTTTAATATTTTCAGCACTCAACATTAAGGATATAAACAGTTGAAACATCCAAGTCCCAACAATAAGTCAACGAGTTGGGGGTAGGTGAGAATCAATTAATGCATTTTATAATACCACCATACTATACACAGTAGACTATTACGCTATTAAAGAGGTACATTCTATGGTGTTATCATGTTATGGTGTCCAAAGGACTGTGTGTCAACACCCCATAGGGTGTGTTGGGTGATGGGCCCCGCAACACAGCCGATGGTGTGTTGTCACACAGTCCTTTGAACACCAAGGACACCATAGAAAGACCGTTTGGTGCTTGGACGCACAGTGAACACAAAAAGTTGAAACTGTGAAGTCTGAACATAGAAGACGACGACCGGTAGAGGTGAGCTGAGAGCGAGAAAGAGAACATGGAACTTACTGTCGATTCCGCACTTTTTAAGCTACAACAGGAGACATAAACGACCAAAGGGAAAGCTGCTGTTGCCTTAAAAAAATCAAAATCGAAGGTCGATTTCGAGTCGTAAGCCTCCCGCGCCTGGAGGTGGTGATCCAGAGGCGAGCGCCTCTTTGATATAGGCGTCTGCCTCGCTTCGGAGCTTCTCAAAACTGCCGCCTTGAAGCAGCAACTATGCGCATAATTGAACGGAATTTTGATTGCATATGTAAGATAAGGAGGGAAAGAAAACGTACTCTTTTTTGTAAAGAAAACGTACTCCTTTTCATGTGCTTTATATTCTTGCTAGAGAAATTATGTAGGCATAATTAGAAAGCTAGGCCCTTTTTTGGATTGAGAAAGGAAAAATGGCCAAAAAATCGCCATTTCTTCCAGTTTCCTCTACTATATATCTACTGTAAGGTGCAAATTTGCTTCATCCGTGTTAAGCTATGCCCCTATGGCCTATGCTTATCTGCAATTTTTGACTTCTTTTTAAGCAGTATTATAGCAGCTGGTGTTGTACTATTTTTCAGGTCAGCCCAGATGGCAAGCAGTTTTCTGTCACTTCACCTGATCGTAGAATACGTGTATTTTGGTTTAGAACTGGTAAATTATCTCGCGTTTACGATGAATCTCTTGAGGTATCCATCCCTATCCAAGCTCAGCACTTCTTAAATGCCTTTCTATTGAAGTATTTATAAAATAGTTACATGTCTTGCGATCTTAGGTTGCCCAAGATCTTCAGAGGAGTGATGTTCCTCTATACAGGCTTGAAAGATATAGACTTTGGACGAAGAATGGCCGTAGAGAAAGAATTTGAGAAAACAGAAAATGCACCCCAACCAAATGCAGTGTTTGATGAGAGCTCTAACTTCCTCATATATGCAACACTTCTTGGAATTAAAGTAAGTAAGCTGATGTATTGTTACTGTAGACAAGATATGCACGTATTTCACCTTTGACCTTTGAATGACAGATATTCCTGTTTGCGTTTGGTTCATCATTGAGTATATAAATCCTGCATCTCTTTTGTTCCGTAGCTTGTAAACCTTCATACCAACAAAGTTGCAAGGATCCTTGGTAAGGTGGAGAATAATGATAGATTCTTGAAAATAGCATTATATCAAGGTGATCGAGGCAGTAAAAAGGTAAGGAAAATTCCAGCGGCAGCAGCAAATGTCAATGAAGCCAAAGATCCTCTTGTAGATCCTACTCTCCTGTGCTGTGCTTTCAAGAAACACCGTATATATTTGTTCAGGTATTAAATCCTTGTGTGCTCTTCCGATCTTGTTTATCTTGCTTGGTATGTTTCAGCCATGAACCATATTCATTTATTTGAATGCCACTATTGTCAAAATCTTGTGTGCATTGATAATTTCATGTAAATATACGCCAAGAAGAAAACTTTACTATGACGCATCGACAATTACAGTGACGAAAAAGGTAAGCAAATAACTAAACTTTATCCAGAAGGCCTGAGGCGGTGGATGCTTTTAAAAGTTTGAACTATAGACTTCTTTTTATGTTATAATTGATACAATGTTTCACCGTCTGTTCAGAATAAAGATTTACATCTGCATCTATTTCGTCATGACACATAATGATGTTAATTATATTCTATCATACAATTTGGATTTCAATTTTGGTTTTTGTAAGTGGAGAGGAATGCTTATTTTGAACTTATTTTTAAGTCGGCGAGAACCTGAAGAACCAGAAGATGCAACAAAAGGACGAGATGTGTTTAATGAAAAGCCAGCTGCTGAAGAACTCTTGGCGGTTTCAGATATAGGGAAAACTGTGACATCTCTTCCAGATAATGTTGTAAGTGGCTCTCTCCACCGCACCCCCTTTCTTTTCCACTGGTTATCCTATTCCTATAGCACAATAAAGGTTGACACTAGACAGTAATATTGCATTGGCAGAGAACAGTATTTCTTACTTGGTAGGAATTTACTATTTGTCGTTTTTATTGGACATATATGCCAGTACTGACAATAAGAGCTTCTTTATATTTAGATTTTGCACACAACCATGGGTGATATTCACATGAGGCTATACCCGGAAGAGTGTCCAAAAACCATGGAGAACTTCACAACGCACTGTCGGAATGGCTATTATGACAATTTAATCTTTCATCGGGTCATCAAGGGCTTTATGATACAGACAGGAGATCCACTGGGAGATGGTACTGGTGGACAATCTATCTGGGGAAGGGAATTTGAAGATCTGTTCCACAAAAGGTGAGATTGGTTTCAATTTGTACTATAAGTTAATATGTTCGATTTACAGCATTTATTAGTGGTGGAACTTTACTAATTGTTTGGTCTGCCGTGAAAGTAAGAAAGGGGAAACATGATAAATGATAATTTTTAAGAATTGTATGGTTAGAAATGAGTGCCGCATTTTTTGTCTCTCTTTTCTCTTTTTTTTTTCTTTTTTTTTGGGGGGTGGGGTGGGGTGGTGTGGGGGTTTAGCAAATAGGGGTTTGTGATTTTGGAAGTTACCAAACAAGAGCTCAGTGTTTTGTGTATTTTAACCGTAGCAATGTTGAATAATTGTGGGAAGCCATTTCTAGAAGTGACCAACTAAGATGCTAATTTATAGTATTTGCCTTTATCCCATAAAGGTAGAGCTACTCAACTAAATTTATAGCATTTGCCTTTCATTTATTAATCATTCCCCTGAAACAGTTCTTATTGATAGCAATACTTTAAGTGGGTTCGTTTAAGAAAATTAAGAAATCAACTATATTTCGCAAGTAGACTATAATTTGGGACGGGTATAAGGAATACGAGATAAGACATTTGAAAAGGATGACGCCTATGCTACTGCGTCATGAGAATCTGATAGGAACCCAGTTTAGTTAAGTGAATAGGGGGAGGGTATTTTAGGAAATTAGTGGACAAAGGTGTATTACACACTATAAAAGGGGATAGGGGCATTCATTTTGAGGAGGAGTTATTCGGGTAGAATTTGGGGTTAAACCCTTAGGAGAGAGCAAGCCTCTCAAATGCTTGCAACCTTCTGTAATTTCCATATCATTCCAGCAGTTTTAGTGTTCAATTCTGTACTTGGTTCCTTGATTGTTTTGGAGAGATCGGAAGAGCTGGTATCAGAGCAGTTAACTTGGGGACTAATGGAAGATAGTATCAGCAAATCAGAAATGGAGAAGAACATGGAGGCACTCATGAAAAGGATGGATCGCCTGGTGCAGAAATTTAAGGATCAGGATTCCAGCTCTTCAAATTGCGTGGGAAAAGCACTGGAGAAAATCGAAGCAGAGCAACATTCATCTACACATGGAGTTTTCAGATTGGAATCAATGTATTGTGGAGAAGTTGGAGTTGTTCTAGATATATGGCCATTGAGGGCCGAGCGATGCTTTGCCTCGAATTGGTGGATGTCTGAGATGGAGAAAGTAGAGGCCGCTGTAGCTTGTTTTTCCTGGGAAGTATGGACTTGGTTTGAGGGAATAAATGATCTGAGGGAATAAATCGAAATCGACCCGTGAGAACCTGGGGAGAATTGAAAGGATCAATGTTGGATCGATTTCAAGATTCACCAGAAGTTGCCAGCAAAGGATCTTCGTGGGGAAAGCGAGACCGAGCCAAGGAGAATGATAGACAAGGGCTTGAAATTAGATCAATTCCTGCATTCGCAGACATGAAACAGCAGGTAGCAGAGGAGAAGACAGACGTTGAGGTGAAGGAGCATATGGAGATTGAACTTCAAATTCGGGAGCAAGAATCAGATCCGGTGCAGAACTTTGATGGAAGCAAAGTGGAAGAAGAAACTTCCAGCGAGGATCTACAGGCGGATAAGAGAAGAGAGTCCATGGAGGTTCAGTTCGAAAAGAGGGAGAAGACGATCGATGGAGGCGATGCTGTAAGTGGGCTGATTTCAGTTTTGGGCTATGGTATAGTATTGGGCCAACAAGTCGGATCAAAATACTTGGAAGGAGGGATGAGCTACAATGTGGGATATCAAATTGTAACAACTAATGCTTTAGGTAATGGGCCGAGAGTGGTGTTAAATCGGGCCCAATTCGAGAATATTTTAGTTGAAAAAAATCGCAAATTTAGCAGCCCCTTTCAATTAAGAGCCCATGAGGGCAGAGCCATATGGGACTCTAGAATTAATGAGTCCCAATTAGTGAATGGTCTTGAGTTGCAATTGAGAGCTGACTGGACGTCTCTGGCTGGAAAAGGTTTTGTTCAGTAAAATAAGTTCCACACAATTGCGAGACTCAAATAATCATCTCCCATCCAACGTCGCTTCAAAACCATCGCAACTACAAACTTCCTTCGCTGACTCAGGAATTCAAAACAGACGAGAGAAGCAATTTCCCTTCATGTTAACGAGCAATACTCATCAAGTCAGATTCTTGACATTCAATGGTTAGAAACCTGGAAAGAATTAAAAGAAATAGGGCCTGAGGATGATGAGGGAGAAACCCTCAAGACTGAGGTTCAACCACCCAATCCTATAATACTGAAAACAAGAGGGCAGTTTGCGCAAAAAAATATTGTGTTTTTGAGTGATTGAAGCGTTGTGCTCAATTTTCTTCCTCAGTCCTGCGGTTTTGAAATTCCATGGATGAGTGCAACCGGTTATGGTGTCGCCATGTGCATTATACTAAGGGTGATAACTGAATTATTTGGACCGCAGACCCACTATGCGTCCATGGCCACCAATGACTTTCTTGCAAAAGAAATTGTTCAGCTTTATTGTATTTTAAACTTTGTAATTGACTCGTACTTTTACCTTGAGGACAAGGTGAATGTCGAGGGCAGGGTATTTGATAGGAACCCAGATTAGTTAAGTGAATAGGGGGAGGGTATTCTAGGAAATTAGTGGACTAAGGTGTATTACACACTATAAAAGGGGATAAGGGCATTCATTTTGGGGAGGAGTTATTCATGTAGAATTTGGGGTTAAACCCTTAGGAGAGAGCAAGCCTCTCGAATGCTTGCAACCTTCTGTAATTTCCATATCACTCCAGCAGTTTTAGTGTTCAATTCTGTACTTGGTTCCTTGATTGTTTTGGAATCCTCTGCAGAGTGGCATCTTTAATGGGTTTTAGAAAGGAAGGTATTTGTTAGAAAGAACTTGTGTCTTTGGACTGTGAATTTACCAAAGAATAAATGCCTTGTATGTCCTTTTCGATTCTTTTAAGCAATTTTGTTCTTTCTGCAGTTTGCGGCATGACAGGCCATTCACTGTATCCATGGCGAATGCTGGGCCAAACACTAATGGCTCTCAGTTCTTCATCACAACTGTTGCCACTCCATGGTTAGACAACAAGCACACAGTTTTTGGCAGAGTTGTAAAAGGAATGGATGTTGTTCAGGTACAATTATCACTTCAGTAGTACCTTTAATATATTTTAGCCATTAGTTTCTGTATTCTCTGTGAAATTGTTCGTTCACTATCCTTCAACTTCCTTAGCAGAACAAGGCAGTACTAACCTCTTCTGCCGCCTTATTGTTATCTACTAAAAGAGGTTATGGGTATACCTTCCTTTGACCCTTGGGCATGAGAATAAGTATTGGAAAGGGAAAACATGATAGGGCATCGAAAGGCTGAAATTGGGGTTATTTATCTTTGGTTTTTTATGCATGTCCCCTGTTGCATAAATAGTCAGTTGAGCACCCAGAAAATGGTTGTTCAACGGAGGCTTGTGTAAAAACGGTTATTCTGATGTTGGCTCAAGCATCCCCCATTTTGACTCGAATTAATAACAGGGTGATGGTATACACATCTGGCTCGGTGCCTTAATTATAGATTATTATGTTTTCAAATACTCTACTAATCAACTGTTTACAGACAACCCAGAAAGGTGTTAACCTTTTTACTTTTGTATCACCTCTAGAGGTGAAATTGTGCCTCCTCTTTTGGTGGTTAAGTATGGGGTTGTAGCTAGCACCACCTTTGTTTCGCCGAACAGTTCCAAAGTGCCACAAAGGTTTTCAACAGAAACATCCCATTATATCATTTAGAAGTAATTGACTCTTTTCTATTATATTGTATTATTATATTCAGAAAGCTGCTTACTTCTTATCTACAGGCTATAGAGAAAGTGAAGACGGATAGGGCAGACAAGCCATTCCAGGATGTGAAAATTCTAAATGTAACAGTTCCGAAATAGATGCTTGAAATTATTCATCCCTTATGCTGTTTGCAAAGAGGTTCTGCTCAAGTAGTCAGCCAATGTCTCATCTCTCAAAGTTCTGTATGGAGAGGGATGCAATTCTCTGTGATATAACGGACAGCCTTCTTCAGCTTGTTGGTTCTATTTTATCATTTTCTTCGGTGTTTATATGATGCAGAATGGAGATTAAGATGATAGTTGTGGTTCGACCACCTGCTGGTTAATGAACAAGGATACAAGAGGATTGATTATCACCATCGTTTCTTTTTCCATCAGTGGGCAAGGAATGAGGAAGGAGATTAATTGCCTTCGTAAAAACTTGTAGCTGCACGTGCTGAGCTGAGTTAATTTTTGTTTACTATTATTCTCAAAAGTATCCTTCAACTACTGTACTGGCGTCTCCTTTTACATAATTTTTACACGCACGTACAATTTTTTTATTTTTATTTTATTTTTTTGTTCAGGAGTGTGGTGAAAAAAAAAAAGAGATTATTTGTTAAAAAATGTGGAAAAATTATTTTTAGACTTGTTGACCACTTTGTTGTGTTGGGTTATTATTTGTGTATTTTTCGATTATAGGTTAACGCACGCGGTTAGATTTACTCGGGTATACCCCATTATTTTCTGCACTTCTCCATTGCGACTGAATTAGAATTATTTTTGACTTTGAAATGTGATGACGTGGTTATGGATTTAGAACTAATATATGATATTTTCCACCATAAGTATAAAAAATCAGCGTAAGATGTCTAAAAGCTTAATATGACGAGAAGTATAGACATGCTCATCATATGTAAATTCATACTTATATCCAAGCATCAGCTGCTAAGTTCATTTGGAAACAAAATTCTGGTTTTCTAACCAAAACTAGTGCCGGAAACAATGACAGACTTAATTTTCTAAAATGCATTAAAGGACAACTTCCAAAAAATTAATCCGTCTAGTTTTGCGCTTTTTAGTCAAAGAGACTAAAGCCCATGTCCTGCAAAACGAATGAGGAAACAGAAGTCAAAGAAAGGGTAAAATTCCTCTAAAGCATATAAATTGATTTTAGAAACCAAAAATACTAGAATGCCTTTAATGTATTTTACAGAATCTCATCTACTGCAGTAAAAATTACCTCATCAGACTCCTCTTTCTCTTCAACTTTTTCTTCTTTCTTTGTTTCAGCAGCACCTGGGGCAGCACCACCTCCTGCTGCAGCAGGTGCAGCAACGGCAACAGCACCACCACCAGCAGGAACTGAAGCCAACTTCTCTCTTCCTGCTGCAATCACTTCAGTGATGTCTTTGCCCGACAATTGAGCCAAGAGCAACTCAATCCTGTCATCATCAGCCTCAGCTCCAACTGAACAATATAAGTTAAACAGTTAGAATTATCACCAGCAGATTCCAAAAAAACGTTAATGCAGACTTGTATACATTTTGGAGCACACAGGTCAATGATTGGCTGAACAACAACACATAAAAGAAAAACATTAGATATTGTCACTTATCAATGTTGAAATTGCATCACTTTTTGAAACACATGACATTTTCAGATTACAATTGCTAAGCTTTGACAGAAAACAGGCTATCATGCTCTTCACATTATTGAAACTGATTGATTTGAGGAAAGGCTTTTGCTAAGTTTTGCAAGTAGCAAACAGTATACCCCCTAAAGGATAAATTTAGCTATTTCTTGAACCCTAAAAAGGCATGCTAGAATAAGTGTTAACAAAAAAACAGAACTAGTAAACCAACACAAGTGACTGGAACCACTACTCAACAAGATCTGAACATATATATATATATATAAAACTTAGTAAAACACAAATCTTAAATCTTCTAATCAGAGATAGAGGAAATCCCTTAATATTACTCCAATGCAAACTTAACTAACCTAATGTGTAAACACCTGGACTAGGTGCAAAAGGCACTCCCACAATAGACTGTTGATTGATTGCAAACAATTAGAGAGTTCAGATGCAAATTACCGCGCAGTGCCAAAATCATTCACGACATTGATTACCAGTAAAAACGTAAACTTCACGTAAAACAGAGACGACTAGTGCAAAAATAGACACAAATGTTAACTCAATTGTACATAAAAGCAAGATACACAAAAACCGGATGAATACAGAGAAATGGCATATGGATTGGGGTAAGTTAGGAACCTGAACCGAGGATGTTCTTCAAGTCATCGGCAGAAGGACAGGGGTTGCCACCCAAAACGGCCAACAAGTAAGCTGCTACAATCTTCATTTCTAACCAATAGGCAGCAAATAATAGATAAATCTATGGTTCCTAAAAACATATGCGTATACATACGCAACTTTAGGACTTGAAAAATTTTAAAAACTTAGAATAAGAGAATAGATTACTTCAGCGATTAGAAATCCAAGAAAAATCGACCGGAGAATGGCCTCCTGCTGCTGCAACTCTTAGGGTTTTCTGAAGATGTAGCAAACACTGAGTTGAATTCGATCCGTGTTATATATAGCCAGGGTTTCGGGCGGAGGTGGTGATTTTTATTTCGATATTGCCATTGGGCCTCGGCTTTGATGGAAGTGCCTTATGGCCTACATTACCTGTGGGCTCGGAGCTGGATTCGGGTCCTGAGCTTAGATATCTCCACCCCATTCTAACACTATCCCGAGTCCTAACAATGTTAGCAAATTCATTCTTTTTTAAAATAAAATTTAGTCAAATCAATTACATTTAAGATCTCTTAGACTTGCATGCATTACACAATTCACTATCATTCAACCTCACTCAAATGAAATCTTATTGTTTCAACAAAATTTGAGAAAAAATGAATACGTTGAGAGGCTCTTCGTGTATAAATACCATGTGATTGAGGATAATATTCTTTTCTATAATATACAATTGACTTTACTGAGGTTGATTCGCTAACCTTTAGAGTTCCTTTTTTTTTCCCTTTCTTTTCTTTTTGGGTGGAGGAGGATAACCATTTATTTAGTCTATGATGGATAGCAACTTCACTATATTTGATTAGGTGTTTTTTGATTATGGCACTATCCTCGTTGTTACCACCTACTTCGAGATCATCGGGTTGATCCGTAGCCGACACCCTATAGAGGTAATCAAGTTAACCTTCAAATAGACTTACCTGCATTTTATTGTTGAAAGTTGTACAGTTGCCGTATGTGATTTTGCTGAGTCCTTGTTACTAAACTTGTTGGCCTTTAGTATTTTTATCGGTTATAATAATAAGCCTTTTCAAATGTAGTTCGAATTATGCTCTAGTGGTTAAGATGTCTACGTTTCGAGGCAAAAGTCTTCAGTTCAAACTACATATGCCTCTTCCCAAACTTCCCTCCCCTCACTTGTATTTCCTTGTTTATGAAAAAAAATCCTTTTTAAATAAATAAAGATATTATTCGAATCAAAATACATCTTTGATTTAGTTTCTCACGAATGAAGACTTTATTATAATATATTAAAATTTTCACATGTGCGTTGCATGAAATCTAAAAATAACAATAATCATAGTAATTCTAAGTAGACATATTTATCTGATATAAAAAAGTGATATTTTAGTTGTCAATCATATATTGGATGATTGTGGGCTTTCAAATTCACCACTTGCATATAAGACTGGGCAACGGACGGGTCGGGTCGGGGGTTTGGGCCAACCCGAACCGACCCGACTACATATCAGGTTGCAGTTTGTGAAACCAAGCCGAACCGGCTCGGTTTTGTAAACCGACCCGACCCGAACCGAACCGGCTCGGTCCGGGACAGGTCTGTTCGGTTGTCGGTTTGGGCCAATTTTTTTTTCAAAAAAATCAGGCCCAATATATTGTCAAAGCATATCCAGGCCAAAATGTCACTAAATAATCCCAAAACCCTATTTTTTGCCTACAGCCGCCTCTCTATCTCAGACTCTTTCTCTCCCTTGTTTCTTTTTTTTGAAAGTACTCTTCCTTTTTTCTTTGATTATATGGCTTGGTTTAGGAGTTTCAAAGGATGCAAGAAGACATGAAACGAGGAGGAAAATTGTGAATGGTGTTGGCGGCCAGGGGGAGATGGATTGAACTTGCAAGCGACGGAGACTAGTGAAGCGGTGGTGATCCGGCGGAGGATTCTTCTAGAACTAGTTGTGTATTTGTTAAATATTCATTTTTTTAAAAAGCCAGAGTGTGTAAAATTGGATAAATAAGCCTCCGAGACTGAATTAATTTCCTTGACAGGGGTGGAAATTGGAATGAAGATTTAAGGATCTCTAGGGTTCATGGTTGTGTGTGTGTGTGTCTTAGGGTGAAATAATGTGAACGAAATTGTGTGAAATTGTTAATTTTTTTTTTTTTTTGCAAATGTGAAATTGTTGAACTGAATGCAACATTTGTTGGAGGCCAAAAAAATTTAAAAAAAAATCTGGTTCTCGGGTCTAAGACCGGGTTGAGCGGGTTTCACCGAGTCAACCCGTCACCCGACTCAATACGAGTCGGGTTGACTCGGTGCAACCCGCCACCCGACCTCGTTGACCGTGTTAACCCGACTCAACCTGACCCATAACGGGTCGAGCGGGTCGGGTTGACGGGTTTAGCGCCCAGGCCTATTTACATATAAGTAACTAATTTATTTTTATCAACTAACAAATATCAGTTATTCATATCTTACAAATGTTCTATCTAGAATCACTTTAATAACAAATGTCAATAAATTTTTATATAAAAATTTAATTAATTATTAATACAGCCAGTTGAGTTATATATTAGCATTATGAGACATAAATTTTTATAACCATTTTATTATATTTTGATTTATTTATCAGTAACACTTTTTGCACCAGTTAATTCTGTTCTTGTTTTCTTTTCTTTTTTTTAACACATTGGATATAGGAAAAGGAAGAGGAACCAATATCAGTTATTCGTGCCAGATAAATATGTCTACATATAAATAATCTAATAACAAATGTCAATGAATTTTTATATAAAAATTTTATATAAACTATTAATACAGCTAATTGAGTCATATCAGCATTATGAGACATAAGTATTTATAATCATTCTAATATATTTAAATTTATTTGTCAGTAATACTTTTTACACCAGTTAATTTTTTTTATACAGTAGGTATATGAGAGGGGGCATGTCACGCCCCACTAATTTTGCAATATATATATATATATATATCTTATATTGGTTATCAAATTCTATTGTAGAAGCTTTAATACAAATAGTGGGAACAGGATGTACAAAACAAACAAATGACTTTTGACTTGATAAGGCTAACTGTTTAAACTAACAATTGTTATATTTTAAAGAATTATTATTATTCGATTTATCAATAAAACACAAAGAACTCAACAAGTTATATCAGTAGGTATTTTTTCATTGATTGCCAAAACCAGCAAAACTAATCTTTTCAAGACGATTTATTAGAAAGCTATTATACTAGAAAGTAAGTTGCCAATATAAAATTTGAAATACATTTATAGAGATGTGGGCATATTTATTAATACAAAATGTATTAGATTCATAATATTTTCAAATACAGGTTGTCACTACATACAAAACTCTACTCTCGTCGAGAGCATGCTCTAACTCATGGCTTGCCTTACTTTTCAAATATTATATATTTAATCATCTATAAAATTGTAGAAAGAAGGGAATGAGTATAGAGTACTCAATGTGTAACAAAACCCTTTGATTCACATTTTATTTGAAAGATTTATTTTCCAGAAAGCCATTAAATGCACAAATGGGCTCTATCACTAGTTTAACTAATACACATGATACGCGCAAGAGTTATATCAATTCAATCATGACCATGTACAATTAAGTGGATCCACAATGGACCCCGATTGACCCCTATTGGAATTTCAATTCAAAGCAAATATCACACTAATCTTCCCTATTATTGGATCATTGAATATGTCATAGTGCAGAAAACAATTCAAAGCAATTCAATATAAAATGGGTAGAGCCATTAGTGATTCATATGCAATAAATCAATCTTTATTTTTAATGCATCAAAATCCATGTTCATTTCATGGAAATCATCAATTAAAACACATGCTTATCTTATCAAAGTTTCATGAATGTAGAAAGGGAATCAAAGCATTAGTTACTCAGCTTAAGCATTCTTCCGATGATCTCAAGTGGAAAGTACTATTAAAGCCTTGACATTCCGCAATTAAAACTATTATTTTCGAGTTAGGATCTAACTATATATGATTAGAAGCCTTTTTCAAGTGTAAATTGGGTATTTTGGTGGGTTTTATGGGTAGTTCTTCAACTCTTGCCACGGTTGGACAAATTTCTCTTCATGAAAAGTTTAAACTTCACCAAAGGAGCAAGATAATTATGTTTGGTATGGGAGTGGGAAGGGAGAGAGAGTTGGTTGAGAGAATTTCTCCCCTTTAGGTCCTTATTTATTATCGTTATAAATATCTGAATTTAGTTGTTTTTAATAAACCTTTGAGTTCCATTAACCAGAACGCGACATGTGACGCAATGTGGCGCAGTACACTTGGTGGATAGAGTGGTAAATTGCTCGAGAAGTCCTTATACTTTGAGTTGTCTTTCTATTAGGTCATGAAACTTTGATCAATATCACTTAACATCCTTTCACTTAGTGTAGTTTTTCAATTAAGTGGCTATACTTTAAGTTATACAATTGAATAGCCACATTCTTGTCTTTAGGCATTACTCGAGTAACAATCTTTTAATCATGTGACGTCTCAAGCGGTTATCATCAAAGTATTTACATTTGTCAATAGCAAACTTGCGTGGTTATTCAATCATTGCCAATAACCACACTCAAACTTCAATTCATTGTCAAAACATCCATAATGTTGTCAATAATCGTCATTTTACAAATTCTTCGCATTCATTTACATAACAATCTTGCAATAATTCGAATACAATTACATTGTCATATCTCAATTCAATTTGAGTGATAATTTCATCTCCTTGCAATTCGATATAATCATATAGTTACGCTCTACTTTTGGACATTCAATTGAGTAGTAACTTTGTATTCTTATGATTGAGGTAAGAAATGTGTCTTTTTATTATCAAAATATCAATCATATTTCTTGTTAAATTTTTACGGGATGTTACAGGGCAGATGTGTTCCAACCCAGGACTTCCTATTTAGAATGTGAAAAACTTAACCAATGTAGCACTTATTTGAATTACAACATCAGTTAATTATGTATGTATAAATAAAATTAATTGAGGTGATTCAATAAAAGTAAAATGTTTAAAAATCGTTGAACAACTATTACAGTGCAACTGTATCAATATTTGATCCATCTCGCAAATAAATAATCCAACTCTAAATACAGTAAGACCATATTTAAAACAAAAAACAGAAATTTTTATTCCATGGGAAATTATCAAAAAGTTCTAATTTATATTAATTACAGAAGCGGCAAATTGGATTACTATAAGTTAAAAAAAATCAAATTTGATTATTGCACTACAATACCTACATAAAAATTTCTTCAAAAATCATAAAAAATTGAAATTTACAATAAGGTTACATATTTTTAGAAATTTATTTGTTTAGAGACGTACTATGCATGTGTTTTCGAGTCATAAAGATTACTATTTGTTTTTTTTGAAATAAAACTCTAAATTAATTTTGTGTTCAATTTGATAAGTGAGAGATCCCTAATTTAAAATAGTTGGCTAAAGAAATTATCGTGAATTGATGATTAGATATGTGTTAATAAAGGGAAAAATAAATATCATTTAATAAATTAGCGTAATAATTTTCCAAAAAAAGATAAAAAAATACAAAAAAAAAAGAAATTAAATGATTTCAATATAAATCTTATAGAGTTAGAAATCTTACAGAGCCAGAAATTTTACAGAGCCTGAAAATAAGCTGGAAAAGCTATAATTCTCTTATTATATACATATATAGATTATATATATATAGATTTGTTTTGCTAGCTAAATATGATTTATGTAATTAATCAAATTTGTCCGTTAACATCAATCCATTTCTACGTTTTAAAAGGAATGGACCCGAACTTGCATTTACGGTCATCCGTTCCATACATGGATGCAATGCAGGTGCTATTTATACGGTGATTTTTTGATTTTTTTTTTTTTGAGCAAAGCCATTTATACGGTGATGATCATCATATATTTTTGTGAAATTATTAAATTATATAAGTCTATTCTTTTGGTTACATTTTAAAATACCGACCTGGTCCATGACAGGACCCAGCCCCAGTCAAGCCCTCCCATCTCTTCCCAGGTTTAACAACGATTAAAAGATCGAGCCCACTGCTTTCCTTTCCCAGCTCCCTCTGCTTCTTCCTCTCTAACCGGCTAACCCTAGCATACGTCCCCACACAAAGAATCAGCAACAATGTCCACAACTGTATCTATGAATGGCCGAACCATAGTCGTACCGGAGGAAGAAGCATGGCGCCTGATATTTTCAATGTCCAGGGGGCACGACCCCAGAAAATTAATCGACGACCTCATGAGGTCGATGCAGGAATTGGTGTTGACAAGCGACGAACCCGAAGAATTCGTCAATGACCATATGAGTTTGGAACTATACAGGAAATGGGAGACGTTATTGAAGGTATGGTCTGGCATCATGTGTGAGAATGTAGGGCAAGGCATCATCTGGGGTTGCCTCGTCGGAATGGCTTTCAACTTCTTCAAAGGTGTGTTCAACTATCTCCCAGGCAACCGACTCAGTGGAGGCTACGAGACTGTGCAAAAGGAGGGCCCCTTTCATTTCGGCTCCTTAGTTGCCGCCCATTGCGGGCTTAGCACTTTTCTTCAGTTAGCGGTGACGAAAAATCCCGTCGTGACTTGGGCCACTTCCTTTGGAATCATCCGGTTGTTCTGTACCCGAAACCTTGCTAAGCCGCAAAGTGGGCTCTCGGTGGTGGCTTCCTGGTCTACTCCTTGAATGCCTTGACCGATGGGGAAAAAAGGTTCAAAAAGAAACTGATAATTAGTGAAACAAATTCTGGCAGGATTCAGACTCTGCAAGCTTAGCCCCAGTAGCATGGTTATCAGACCCGGCTCATATATTGAACCGGTCTAAGACTTGGGTCATTGGTTTACTCAGCAATTGAACCGGCGGGTCAATTCTGATCAACTCGTTGAATTATTTTTGACAAATATAGCATGAATAATTGCCATTTATATCAATTTTACGATAATTTCATAATTAAATATCATTATGCACAAGTGAAAATGAAATCAATAAATATCTTTTAGATGTAATTCACCTTGAATTGGAATTTTTGACTTGTGATTGTTAAATGACGAGACTGTATCAAGAGAACGACGATGAAAAGTTGGTATTAGGTGAAAAATATGTGTTACAAGATATTAATTGACCATTGAGTTCTAAATTTCCTTGATGTGCAATAACCCTGACAATTTTTCTGTTTTCGAGTCACTGATTCTTTGTGAAACCCGCTGGGTCAGTCAGGTCAATTTCGGTTCTATTGCGTATTGCTAATCAATTGTTAATCGGACAGGACACTTGGTCAGGTCACCGGTTTTGATAACTATGCCCAGTAGTGTGTATCGAGTTGTTGATATTTTGGTTATTTTGTTGCATGGTTAATTAGCTGAATGAGGTTGATACCGGTGTCTACAATCAGGAGGATTATTATGACAGTTTTCAGACACTAATTAGTAATTAACGGTTATAACTTATATGAAACGGTAACCCCATATATATGTCAACCATTTTCTTCGACTATTTTCTCAGAGGTCAACTTGTTTTCTTCCTTTCTCTCTCAACCTTTTCTTTTCTCTGCTTCACAGTTTCCGAAACTAGTACGCCAAAATTAATCGCCGGAATAAAGTCACAAAATGTTCGATTTTGCTTGGAAGAAATTTTTCCCGTAGCCAACTATGTGTAAGCTCTAGTTGATGGGTTGCATATTTTCAGCATTTCTGATCAGCATTAATGGCAAAAATTAAAGGTAAAGAGTATTAATATTTATTAATATTGATTACATATAAGAAATTAACTTTGCATATTGTAATTATGACACAAAGTCAGAAACAAGATGCAATATGAAAAGAATAATGCTACGTAGCACTAGTGGTGCTTTGCACCAATCTAGGTGGCATTCAATATGTCATTAAATGATAAGTGGAAATAAATAAATAAATAATCCACTTAATTCAACTTCTTATTTAGTGTCACCTTGATATAGTGCCAAACACAAATAGCATTACTCATATGAAAAATCAAGAAAAAAAGATTTACCGATTATTCACAAAATAAAGAATATCTCGAAGCACTTGAAAAGCAAGAAATGGACCTTACAGGTTATGGAGAAGTGGAGATTCAGAGGTCATATTCAGAGAGAGAGAGAGAGAGAAGGCCGGGGGCTGGGGAGGTTGTATTGGTTTATAATTAATTTTTTAATTATTATTATTATATTATTACTACTACTATTAAAAGTGCTTACTAATAAAAAGTTAAGGTTTTCAAAAAATAAAAAAAATAATAAAATTGTTCACGCGGATTGAATATAGGTTAAATGTTCACTTGTTATGGATATAATGGACTCCCTATCACGTAGTTTACGCTTTGGATTGAGATTCAAAAGTGCATCTCTATATTCTTAGGTGATGTAAATATTAAGTTTAAATGATTCTCAAGTGAACTCATACATTTTATTAATGATGATAAAATATATGCATTAAGATGAATTACGTCAATTTTTCAAAGATTCGGAGCCTGTTAGTCCATATTAAAAGCTTGAGGATGAAACGGTGAATGGATGCAAAGGTTGAGCTCCTTTTCTGCAATTACCTTAAACCCCAGAATCCTCCTAGATCAGGGACTATTTCGTCATTTACCAAAACACCATTACCAAAACGGCGGGAAAAGTTTCTCCTCTCGCAGTCCCCCGCCTCTTAATCCCAAACCCATTTATAGCAGAACCAATAGATACAAATCTCTCTGTGCCTTAGTTGTATATTTTTTCACATTTTATTTATCTGATTTAACTCTGTAATTTTTGAACCTAAGCTGAGAAAGATGAGCGGCGCTGACAGTTGGTGGAGAGATCGGAGGGACAATCGTAATTCAAAAAAGCAGAAGGTGATTGTGGACGCTGGGGAGCAGCTGGAGACCAAGCTTGGCTACGATCTCTTCAAAGAAGGTGATAAACGCCTCGGATGGCTACTTACTTTTGCCTCTGTAAGCATCACTTTACGTGTACATTTCGGCATTGCGCTCCTTGTCTCACTCAATTTGCTCGAACTCTAGAGGTTTTTGATTTGTTGACATGGTTTTGTGAATAGTCATCTTTGGAGGATCAGGAGACTCGTAAGGTGTACAGTTGCGTTGATCTTTACTTCGTATGTCAGGTAAATTGAAGATTACAGGTTCATTTTTTCATTGTTGCTAATCACCGCTGTCTAAATTGAACTGAAGAAATTTGATGTTTGTTTCTGTGTAATGATGTAATTGAAGGATGGTTCGGTGTAATGATGTAATTGAAGGATGGTTCGACATTTAAGACCAAATATAAGTTCCGGCCATATTTTTATGCCGCCACCAAGGTGAGTTAATAATTACTTGAATTTTGTAAACGAATTTTTCTTCTGTTAGTGTGATGGATTTTCTGCAATGATTAATGGGGTCCCTTTTGATGTTATTAAAGGATAAAATGGAGATGGACGTTGAGGCTTATCTGAGAAGGCGATATGAAGGTCAAATTGCAGACATTGAAATTGTCGAAAAAGAGGATCTTGATCTTGTAATGAAACTCAACTCTCAAAACCACATTTCTTGCAGTTACAAGTTCCCCAGTAATTATAAATTATAATATCCTAGCCATGAAGTACTGAATTTTGGTTGCTGATGCACCTGAATGGTTAGTTGTCCTTGCTGTGTCTACTCTAATCCATCGTCGAGCCTAAATGTTTCGTGAGTAAGGTGCATGCTTAAAATTTGGCAGAAGTAACAAAAGCAAATTATTTGAAGGAGAAAAGTAGTCTCGTCAGGAGCTGGAAAGCATAACCATTTGGGCACAGACTACATGACTATACACACAGTTATGATTCAAGTTTTATATATACAGTGTTATAAGCTTCTATGGTCCTTCATATTTATTGTGGATCACATTTAGGATCACGGATTTTGCAGAGTGTTCGACAATGTATAACAAAATGCCACTGAGCATTAGTGTGTTTTGATAATTGGCACCAATACTATGCTTACAACTTAGTCAGTTCTGCAAGTCACATTTTAGCATAGAGAAAATCAGCATTGACTATTGTTATTTATGGCTAATCTTATAGGGTCTGTAATAGTTTAGCTTCTACTGGTGTATCCAAGCTGCATAAATGAAATACGCACTCAATGACCTCCAATATTTTGCATTGTTACTTAAAAACAGAATCAACTACCACTATTTTAGCTAGGAAAGTTATATCCTTGTCCTTTTCTTTATTGTTTCTGTAGCGTTGTCAAATGAATTCAGCCTGTGACTCTTTGATCTGTATTCATCCCCAAGTTTGTCCAAACACCATGATACAATTTCCAACAAAGACACTTACAGCTAAGCATTTATGCATTTGTCACAGAAAAATCACCTGTGCGGGTTACAGAAATCTTATTTAAAGATATCTTTTGATTCTGTTCAACAATTGATGCGCGTTAAGAATGATCTGATTCACATTGTTGAAAGAAACCTAGCAAAGTTTGACGCTGAAGAGGCATATGAGTCCATATTGACAGAAAAAAGGTGTCTTTCTTATCTATTTTCTACATTAGTGGTTTGTATTTCAACTTGATCTCCATTTCCCTTTTCAATAATTCTTCTCAATCATTTATCTTATGTTTACATGTCACCAATTTTCTGCATAAAGGAAAGTAAATTCTCTCTGAACTTGGAATTTATTTATTTTTATTTTATTATTATTATTTTTTTATGACTTACAGAAAACAACGGCCTCAAGACTTCCTAGACTGTATTAATGACCTTCGTGAGTATGATGTGCCGTACCATGTTCGCTTTGCCATTGACAAAGGTTAGTTCTTTGCCTCGGTGTTGATTCCAGGGTCTCTTATCTTTTATCTGTACCCAAAATCTGGATTAACCAAATTATTATTATTTTTCTCATTTCTGAAATTCAAATAATTCAGATGTAAGATGTGGGCAGTGGTATGATGTTAGTGTATCCAGTACGGGGGTTACACTAGAGAGAAGAACAGATCTGTTGCAACGAGCAGAAGTTCATATTTGTGCCTTTGATATAGAGACTACAAAGCTTCCTCTAAAATTTCCAGATGCTGAATATGATTCAGTAATGATGATATCATACATGGTTGCTGGTCAAGGGTACCTCATCATTAATCGAGAGGTATCTATAACTTAGTCATATGTGTCTCTGTTTTATGAACAAGTACTAAATATGATCTTTTGACAATAATGAGTTCTGGTCGACATTTCCATGATACTATCTTCGTGAGTCAATGTTTGCAATTTTTTTATGCTTGATTAAATTTCTGCTCCTCTTTGGAGTACACAAGGCTAGATCATTTTAACAAGCGATTAAAACAAAATTGGAATTGCTATTTGCAGAAGGCGCAACTTGTTTCTACTATAAAAGCCACAACAAAAACTAGAAGTAATGGGAAAAGGGGAAATATTGCTACTGCTTTTGAAGAAATCAATGGTTGGAGAAAGATAGAAAGTAGGAAAATACTGGATATTCCTTGATGGAGATATTCATCTTTGTTCTTTTTCTTTTTTAATTTCAATTTTCTTTTCATTTTACCCCATTTGTTTTGGGGTTACATATGGGAGTGAAGCTGAACAGATGCAGTAAAACCCCATTAACATAAAGGATCTCAAAAGCATTAAGATGCACAAAAGATAACATTATTTGGTGTAACATAACGATGCTTTTTGCTTATTATGTAAGCTTGAAGCATTAGGTCTAGATAGTTGTATATTTTTCTGCAGGGATGCTGATAAACTTATGAAATTAGATACTTAGATTATCTAAAATAATCATGATTACGTTACTATCAATCACAAATTTGATTAAAATACGACCAATTATTGTTGAGCTTGTTGAAAAGTGAAGTCTAACAATGCATATCTTAACAGTGACTATTCCTATGTTCTGATTTAATGAGCTGATATTATCTAAAACCAATAGTTCCGTTCATTCTTTTCTTTCCATGATGGGCACAAAAAGCCACTCTTTTTTCAATACCCTAGTTCTTTCAAAGAAACATAACGACGTCACTCGAAGGGGGGAAAAACAACTTACACCTGGGATTTTGTATTTTTTTTTTCTTTTTTTTTTGGGGGGGGGTTTGGGGGGTGATACCAGTTCTGATTCTATGCCGATTTCACCAGCTCCCTGCATGATAAGTATTAAAAAAAAAAAAACCCTCAAATAAAAATAAAATTTATAAGTGTCTGACGATTGCAAATTATTTTTTGCTTCAAAAGCATTCTATTTCTATTTCAAATTAGAAATAGAATTTCGGAAAATGAATAGCAGTGATTTGTGTAGTATATGTGGATCACATGAAACACGTGAATGTGATTGATTTGATCAATTTCTATTTTGAAATAGAAGTAGAATGCTAGAAAGAGGCTTTATTTTTGAGAGTTCAATTTGTTTAATTGGAGAGCTTACTTACAACTAAGGGTTTGTAGTAGCACTATAGCAGCATGCATTAGAATTTCATAGAAACTTTTCATTCAGTTGTAATGAATAATAACTCCTATGAAGTTGTAATATGAATGTGATCTATTTCTACTGGCATGTAATTGACAATTAAACATCTCTAACTCATTGCAGTTCGTTAGTGAGGACATAGAGGATATAGAGTACACTCCAAAGCCAGAATATGAAGGATTTTTTAGAGTCACAAATGTGAAAAATGAGGTAATGAATTTTGCTTTAATAGAATTTCTGTTTTATTTAACAGAACTTTTTTGCTTTACTTATTTGGTTTTTGTGACAGGAAGAGCTTCTTAGATTTTGGTTTTCACACATGCAAGAGTTGAAGCCTGGTATCTATGTCACATACAACGGTGACTTTTTCGATTGGCCATTTCTAGAAAGCAGAGCTTTGCATCATGGTCTCAAAATTAAGGATGTACGTAAATTAATAATTCTAGATGTATTAAGTCCCGCCGATGCTTTTGTTGGTGTCTTACATAGATAATTTTTTTCCCTTGTTTACTTTAACACAATACCTCAATTCGCTTCCATAATCTGCTAATGTTACAGCTTATCTATGTAAGAGATTTTTATTATCCATTTCCTTGGTATCCTGTTCATATATTGGTCTCGAATGGCAGGAACTTGGATTTCAGTGCGACAAGAATCAAGGAGAATGTCGTGCGAAATTTGCTTGCCATTTGGACTGTTTTTCATGGGTAAAACGTGACAGATCTCTCCCTCAGGGGAGTCAAGGCCTAAAGGTGCAAAGTTTACTTTTGGCCTTCACTTGCCGGATTTTTCATAGTCATTAGACGTACCTCATTCTATTTGCCCACCCTCTAGATCTGTGCTTGTTTTGAGTTTATAACTCTTAATAGTTTATAAAGAAAGGTTCAGAACTGTAATTTCTGTGTATTCACACTATTGCTGTTGGTGAATATATACATGAATGTACTACAATTAAAGATAGAAATGAAAGGCTAAAATGCAGGAGAAATAATTCAACAGCTACAGGATGTTTCAAATTAGGAAGTAGATCATTATTTAAATCCCTGAAATTCTGGAGTGATTTGATCATGATTTGCCTTGCCATTCTCAACAGTTTGTTTTGTTTATTTATAGTAATATGCTTCTTGTTGGGAAAGAGAATTTTAGTTGGTGGTGGTTGATACAAATAACCTTCTGTTGTGTTATTCTAGGTATTATATTCTTATATTCTTGAAATATGATTCATTTGATCAATCAATCAGCTTTTAGTTCAAAATAAAATCGACAAAAGTAGATATCTCACTCTTGTGGAGTCAATTTACCCTTAATTTTTAAGCAACTCAATTCTGAAAAATAACAAAGAAGACAAGAAAGGCATGCACAATGGCTCTGAGACACCAAGGTTATTCTCACATTTTAAAAGTGGTCACCAGGTTTAAGATAAAATGAAGTATTTTTTTTTATGTTTCTTTGCATCTAGTAATAATTTATGAATCTCAAGAATTTGCACGTCATATTGCTGGATTTTCTAGTTCCAGGAACTTTTCTGTATCAACTTACAAAATTATTTTTTGTTGCCGAAAAAATAAAATTCTGTTTATCGATAGTGTTAGAAGTACTAATGGAGCAGTTGAACCATATTCAGTTCTACATTAAATAAATTTAGGATGTGGTCATATTAATCCTAAGCAATGAAAGCCGGGATCTGATTTTGCATACAGTTGCATTGAATTCGTGACGATATTATAGAAGCTTATATGCATGTAGTACGCACGACAAATATGGTTAGTTACATATGTGCACATATTTCCTAAATTCCCCATAGATTTGTGTCAAATACATTCTTTAGAGCTTCAATTAGGTTGGATATAAATTCAATTTGAATCAGATTCCAATTGTATTACAATCAGAAACTTTGGAGTTCATCGGTCAGCTCCGCATTTAAGAAAGCCCAGTTCAGTTCAATATTTTCAATTTACAGTTTGTTGTTCTTCCACATTACATTTGATTACTATTCTTTTAACAATTCAGGCTGTTACAAAGGCCAAACTGGGTTACGATCCACTTGAGGTCAATCCTGAGGATATGGTTCCTTTTGCAAGGGAGAAGCCCCAGGTATGGTAACTTAGGTTACAAATGTGGCAAAAGCTCAGATTATAGATGTTAGAAAATTATTGCATTTTACGTAAGTGGAAATATGGAAATTGAAGAAAATATGAAGTTTAAGAGATCAGCATTTATAATCTTGTTAAGAATTATAGTGGCTCTGAGCCTCTCTCTCTTCTTCTTTGGCTGGGTTGGGAGTAGCATAATGTGGTGGATTAGATCTCATATAGGCAACTGA
This sequence comes from Nyctanthes arbor-tristis, assembly GCA_963692815.1. Lineage (NCBI taxonomy): Eukaryota > Viridiplantae > Streptophyta > Magnoliopsida > Lamiales > Oleaceae > Nyctanthes > Nyctanthes arbor-tristis. The sequence continues at coordinate 40,967 of CAVNYN010212925.1, forward strand.
GACTTATTTTTAGTTATTTGTGATAATTGCCAGGCTCAGGGATACACAGATTCAGAGAGGAATAGTTTTATCTATCTTCGCTATTTATTTTTTGAATGCAGCAGCTAGATGGCAGAATGGAGATTATTTTGATTAAATAATCTCTGTACTTGCTGAAGCTTATGTTAGGTGTGTCAAATCAGAAGGAAGGTTTTCAATGGTTGCTCCTTAAAATTATTATACAAATTGAAGTTACGGAAGTACCTTTTATGAAATGCCTGGTTCTGGGATGGCTTGCATGTCTGATAGGAGCTAATAGGCTTTCAAACTTGGCATTGATTCCTATATTGTAGGGTATTTTATGAGTTGCCTGGTAACTCAATTGGTTTTCCTTTTCTTTACCCCCCTTTTTGGTGACTTACAGATGATGGCGTCATATTCTGTTTCTGATGCTGTTGCAACTTATTATTTGTACATGACTTATGTCCACCCCTTCATTTTCTCCCTTGCTACCATAATTCCAATGGCACCAGATGAGGTTTTACGTAAAGGAAGTGGGACTCTCTGTGAAATGCTTCTTGTGGTCCAGGTGGGAACCTAGAGCCCTATATTTCTGAAGTCTATGTCTTAAAACCTTTTAATTTCTAGTAAAAGTTTAATGTTTCCTATAAATTTTTTATTGGTGCCCTGATAATACTGTGATTACTTGATTTTTGCTTATCATTTGGAGTACTTGAGTTATTGTTTTTGGCATATATATTTCTCTCCGTAGTCCCACCTTCTCGCTTTCCTTGGCCACACTCAAAAAGGAAGGAGTGAAAGATTTACCACTTCGACTCTAACCTTTTTCCTCTCTTATGTATAGTGGAATCTCAGTCATGTTTGTTTCGTAATGCTTTCAGGCGTACAAAGCAAATGTTATCTGTCCTAACAAGCATCAATCTGATCCAGAGAAGTTCTACAACAATCAACTTCTCGAGAGCGAGACATACATCGGTGGCCACGTGGAATGTCTAGAAAGTGGTGTTTTTAGATCAGATCTTCCAACTGCTTTTAAACTTGACCCATCTGCTTATGAGGTAGTATCTTATCATTTGTCTCCTTTTAGGAAAATCCTAATTTCAGCAATCTGGTACTGTAGTTTCCAAGCTCCTCCCTGATTCTCCTGAGTTAGACTCGCCACTGTTTTGGAATCAGACTCAACGCAGAATGGATCAGTGCCTCTATCTCTACACAGTTTAATACCAGTAAGAACAACATTCATCTCAGCCTCTACTATGGAACCAGAATTCAAGACTTTGCTAAATGCAAAGATCATCTTCCCTTCAAAATCTCTCACAATTCCACCCTCAGACAATTTACCATCTCCCTGCAAGCTTCTATCAGTGTTCATCTTGAACCAACCCATTCTTGGTTTAGTCAACATCACTTTGCCCTTGTTTGCAAACTCATTTTAATGAGAAATAAGAGAGAATAAGTGGGATTGAATGGTGATTTGTGTAGTACATGTGGGTCCTATGAACTATGTGGATGTGATTAGTTTGACCAACTTTTATTTAAAAATAGAATTGGTTTGCAAACAGATGCTCTGTTGCAAAGCCTTTTCAACATTATGGCTGGGGTTAGCAATCATTCTTAGAGATCCCAACATGCTATTAACAGCCCTGATAGCTCTCCTGCGACACACACTTCTATCTTCATGCTTTGTTTTATTTCATTTGATCCATAAAAACCTGTAAATCAAGAATGGCACACAAACATGCAAGACATCTCCAGCAGAAACACGTAAAGACAGTTTGAGTTGGATGATTGCAATCTGGTTTGTTTATACCAAATTGCATAAAAAATTAATCCCAGACCTCTGAAGCAAGTTTGAGAAGAATAAAAACATGTGACACAGTTTCCTCATTCTCACAACAGCATTTAGAAGGGAAGGAAATTCCGAATCTTTTCTTAATAACCTGATCAATGGACACCCAATTATGCCAAAGCCTCCATATGAATACAGAAAGTTTAGAAGGCAACAAATTAAGGCACATAAACTGAAAAGATTTTTTGGTTTATTTTATGATGCCTAAATTGCTCAATACATGAAGAGATAGTGAAATCACCTGATTGTGACAAACACCAGAAAATCTGATCAGGTTTTGGAATAACGGGGATTTGGATAGTTTCTGCTACCACCTCCCCTGGAAGGATAGAATATAATTTGGCCACATCCTAAGAACCATTTTAGTGAAAGTCACTAACCTTGTTATCAGTAGCTTGAGAACTAGTTATATCTCTGAGAAATCCCCCCATGCTTCACTGATCATGCCAAAAATTGATATCAACTGTCCCTGATTTCCAAGCTATGCAAGTTTCCACAAGGTGGCTGATTTTAAGCAGTCTTTTCCACAAGGGGGAGTCATGTGTTTTTTCTTTAACCAGAGCAGGGTGCAATCCTTTTACAAAATTTTGCCTCAAGTGCATAACTCCACATAGATTCCATTTTTCTGAATGACCACCATAATTTGCAATCAAAAGCCATTGAGGTTTCCTTTAAGCTTCTGCAACCAATCCCCCCTTCCACTAATGGATCGCAATGGAGTCCCAAGAAGTCCAATGAATTCTCCTATCAGACCCTGATTCACCCCACAAAAAACTGTTCAAAATTCTTTCTATCTTCTGAACAACGGCTTTAGGAGGATCCAAGGCCTGTAACGAGTATAAATGAATTGAAGCAGCCAGTGATTTAATTAAAGTTAGCGGGTGTTTGATTCTCATTATGGGAGTCAAATTATAATAAGGTGAAATGAGTGGTGTAAATTTAATGAAAATTTGAAATGTGTTGTTCTAATAGAATAGTTGTCAAATTAGTGGTGGGTGAAATTATAATGTGGTGGTAAAATGAAAATCAAACAAGCACTAGTCTAGGATCGTTAGAATGCTCAATTAAAATGCCTTTTTGCTTAAGATCTATTTTCTGTTCTTTGCTTTCTTCATCAGGGCCAGTATTAATAATTGGATGCTCCAATTTTTTATGCCCCATATGCAAGCATTTCTCACAGTACTTAGGGAGGTTTTCATACACAACAGGCTGCCACCAACCAAATTCATCATTTCCTAACCTCACCGGTCCCACTTTAGCCCTAGTAAGACCCAATTCAACGCATGTCCGAGCAAGATCAATCCGGGTTTTTGTAGCTGTGGTTTCATCCACTTGCAATGATTTTCCAACCACTGAAGCAATTGAATATAAGACCTCCTTATCATAGAATGATCTTGGCAATCTTGGCAGTGCTATCCATACACGTGCCATAGGGATTCCTCTAGAGGATGAAAGTCATACAGATACTTGAACAAACGCATGGAACATCCATCAATAATACACTTAGACTTCATAAATGTCCTTACATAATCTCTTCCAGGGGACCGATGTAAGATTACTTGCCATTCGCCGGAAGATTTACATTTCCAGCCGTAGATTTACCAGGAAAGTTTGTTGAAATTGTTGAAGGAAACTCAATCTCTCTCTCTCTCTCTCTCTAACTTTCATTATACCAACCAATGCCTAGTTACACTTGTCTTTATACACTTTAGCTATGATATCTCCTTTTGTAAATTTTAACTAACTGTTTTATTGTTGTACTCTTACAGCAATTGATCAACAACCTTGACCGGGACCTGCAATATGCCATTAGAGTTGAGGGGAAGTTGGACATGGAATCAGTTCTAAATTATGATGAAGTAAAGAATGCTATCATGGGAAAGGTTCTGTTCTTTCTGCTTGTGAAGCTTGATTTTCTTTTTCCTATTAATAAGTGGCAGGGACCCAGAACTAGAAATCCTTTTCTTACTTTTTTTCCTCCTTACATTTAGCTTTTATTCACTCTATCTATATATAAACCACCTCATTTTATTTGTTATCAATTAGATGATGAATTGCCAATTCTATTTTCTATAAGTAGTCTTTGATTCCATCTTAAATGGCGAGCATTGTTAAGAGAATGCCAAGCACTTTCTTCAACCTGTGCCCTTCAACTTGCAGCTTATGAAGTTGCGAGATGAACCTATATGTGAAGAATGCCCGCTGATATATCATCTCGATGTTGCTGCCATGTATCCAAACATCATATTGACAAACAGGCTTCAGGTAAGCAGCTGAGATGACCGTCTAAGAAATCCTTCTATATGAAGTTTCATTCTTTAACATATTTCCTTACAATCCTCTAGGGGAAAAAATGTGGGCATTGTCTATCAGTGCACCTTTTCGACGCTAGGACAGGGGAACTTGCTGCTTGTTACATGCACTAGACAAATAACCAAAACTTGTTCAAGCAACACTTTTCTTTTCTTTCTTTTTTTTCTTTTTCCCTTTCCCCCTTTTTATTTTTATTTTTTTTTTGTGCGTTGCACTCTTAATTTTCTTATTATGGTCAATTATCTTAGCAAGAAAAGAGAACTTCCATGCACTTTAAATGAAATTTCTGCATGTCATGTCTAAATATAAGCTTCCATGTTTGAATTTCATCATCTAAAACTAACCATCTTGTTTGTAGTACAGGACTCTGTCTGTGCTTCTAAATCTCAGAATTAAGGAACAGTACTCATGTATAACATGCTTAAACTGTAATGACATCTAGATCGGAAGAGTAAAGAGTCTTGCGTTCTAGTCCTCTACTCGGAACTGATAAAGCTACTAATCTAGACTGTTCCATGAAGGAAAGAAAGAAATATAGCTTTTCTCTCTCTGTGTATTTCATTTTTTTGGTTTCGTTGTTCTTCTCTCCCCCTTTCCACTTTCTTGGCAGTTATAACTTGACTGGGTGTCACCTTTTCTTTTCTTTGTTTGCCGATTTTCATTTTTCGAGTTAAGTTATCAATTAAGAAATATTCTTGGCTTCTTTTGCAATTAACTTCCATTTCTTTTTTATTTTGACTGCAGCCACCATCTATAGTTACAGATGAAGTATGCACTGCATGTGACTTCAATCGTCCAGGAAAGAATTGCCTCAGAAAGCTTGAATGGGTTTGGCGTGGAGAGACTTACATGGCAAAGAGAAGGTCTACTCATGTTTCTCTATTTTTGAGCACTTACTTTGCAACTACTGCTCATGCAGATTTAAGTTTACTTGTTGATTTTACTTATCAGTGATTACTATCATATAAAGAGGCAACTTGAGTCTGAGCTTGTTGATAGCGTAGCTGCGCAACCTGCGAAATCTTTCCTTGACCTACCTAAAGCGGAACAACAGATGAAGCTCAAAGACCGTCTAAAGAAATACTGCCAAAAGGTTGTTGCTCCCTCTCACATTTATCTCAAGTAAAATAAGTTACTTTGACAGTTGATTGTTCTTACAATAGTTTTTTCTTTCATTCCACAGGCGTATAAAAGAGTACTTGACAAACCAGTTACTGAACTTCGAGAAGCAGGGATCTGTATGCGTGAAAACTCATTCTATATTGATACTGTTCGAAGGTGAGCATCTTAAATTTTTGTCATTGTTCTCATTAACTGTTTTCCCTAAACAAATTCTATCTTGTTATCTTGAAGGAGTGCACTTGCTTTATTTATCTATTTATTTATTTTTGTTAATATTTTCTATAAGTGAATTAATTGTCATGTCCAAAATCATTTTTTCTTTTCTTTTTGGTTGAAGTTTTCGAGATAGAAGGTACGAGTACAAGGGGCTTAACAAAGTTTGGAAGGGAAAGTTGTCTGAAGCGAAGGCTAGTGGAAATTCCATCAAAATCCAGGAAGCACAAGTATTTCTTTCCTCCATATTGAATACTATTTACTTGTCGCTGAAATAGAATTGATCTTGGTTATTGCCAATCACCATACTTTTCCAGGACATGGTGGTGCTTTATGATTCATTACAACTAGCTCACAAGTGTATCCTTAACTCCTTCTATGGATATGTCATGCGCAAGTAAATTTCATGAGTCCCACTTGTTCTACTATCACATCTGGCATAAGAATATTTGTGTGCCTAGCGATATACATTGCTAAAATTTAATTCCCAGGGGTGCAAGATGGTACTCAATGGAAATGGCTGGAGTTGTTACATATACGGGAGCAAAAATTATTCAGAATGCTCGCTTACTGGTTGAAAGAATTGGAAGGCCACTTGAGTTAGACACTGATGAGATCGGAAGAGCACAACGTCTGAACTCCAGTCCCAGAGAACTTCACTTTCAAGACAAAGTATGGCTTAGGTGTAAATTTTCATGGTTGCTTTTGAACCTTACTAAAACAAATAACTTGATTCTTACATCAATATGTAAAATTTTATATATCCAAGGTCATTTTGCACTGTTGCAAAACCTGTTATGTCACTTTAAGTTGTAAACATACAAGTTTTTCTTCTCTTATGCTTTCTAACTCTTACCTGAAATGTGTCTCAGAGACCCGAAGAAGAAGTTGACAATATCGTATCCTTGTATCATGCTTAACGTAGATGTGGCCAGAAATAATACTAATGATCAGTACCAGGTTAGTCCATTACTATATTAACCTGTCTGCAGATGCCTTGTTGCAACATCAAGAACTCCATTTGTTATATCTTTAAATTTGTGTATTGACTTAACAAATTATGTCCTAATTTTTCAATTCTTTTCTCCCAGACTCTAAAAGATCCAGTCAATAAGACTTACGTGACACATTGTGAATGCTCTATTGAGTTTGAGGTGGATGGGCCCTATAAGGTGATTCGTCTAGACTTTGCTCATGAGATGACAATTAAATGATTGTCCAGTGTCTCTGGTTTAATGTTCGTTTTGAACTGAGATTTGAATATTATTCATGTCTAGGCAATGATTCTTCCTGCTTCCAAGGAAGAAGGGATTTTGATTAAGAAGCGCTATGCAGTTTTCAATGATGATGGTACTCTAGCAGAGCTGAAAGGTTTTGAGATCAAGCGTAGAGGTGAGCTAAAGCTCATCAAAGTTTTCCAGGTATGTATTTTATTTGAGCAATTATGCATTTGGAGAGCTAATGATGATTTATTTCTTTTTCTTCACATCATGCGTTTCGGAAGGTAATGGTTGACTTTAACCCAATATTCATTTATTTCTACCTCAAGTGCAAATTATTGTGGCCCTTATTATAGTGACTTTGTCTAGCATTTCCCAAGGATGATCCAGTAACTTGAAATAATGAGATATTTGCATAGTAAGGTTCACATGTGTCTATCTTTTAAATATGAAATTCTAAACTATATCTGGAACTTGGGTACAAAGTCACGGGGAACATTTTTCTGACTCTTGTGCATTTAATAACTTTAAAATGTCCTCAAGTTTGAATACACCTGTTTGGTGTTTCTTCGAACTTTATTCCTCTTGCTTTCTTAATGTTCTGTCCATGAATTCAACTCATTGATGTAGTAGAAATCCTTTGACTTTGTAATAAGTTGCTATACAAGATTTTTTTTCCTCTCCAGATTTGAGAATTGGTTTTACCTTGTACTGCAGTAGTGCAGTTATAATGTATTCCAGAAGTATTTATAAATGATTCATATTGCCTTCTGTTCCCTCCAAATTACCAACACATATGCTGTTTTGCAGGCTGAGCTGTTTGATAAGTTTCTGCATGGGTCAACTCTGGAAGAATGCTATTCTGCTGTTGCTTCTGTGGCGAATCGTTGGCTTGATCTTCTTGATGTACGTTACAGAGTCTGATAAAAAGTTCTGAGGTTGCCTACTTAAAGCAGGCTAGAAAGTTTTGTCACAATAGATACTGTGTTTGTTTGTCAGAGCACTCAGCATCACTAAGAGACACTCGAGCTATAATGGAGTTGGCCTAATTTCCTTTTTTTGAAAATTTTCTTTCTCATTTCATTAGCTGATGGAATAGATTTTCTATAAAATTGGTCAGTACATAAAATGCCATAAAGTTAGGAAATATTACACGTGTTTGGAAGAGAGAAAGGAATGACGTTCAATCTAGTTGGAGTATGAGCATTTGTTCCTTAGTTTTATACAACTTAATTCTACATCATATCACCAAGCTGCTCATAATTGCATGACAGCTAAATTTAATATTGTCACTATCTACCATAATTTCAGAGTCAAGGCAAGGACATAGCAGACAGTGAGTTGCTTGACTACATATCTGAATCAAGTACAATGAGCAAGTCCTTAGCAGACTATGGTGAACAAAAGTCATGTGCAGTGACCACAGCTAAGCGTCTTGCTGATTTCCTTGGCGATACTATGGTAAAAGACAAAGGCTTGCATTGCCAGTATGTAGTTGCATGTGAACCTAAGGTATGCAGCTCTTTGTTTAGTAAGAGCAAATATTTTCCATTTTTAGCCTGAAGTTATATCGGACAATTAGTTGTTAGGATGTGCTGGGCAAAATCTGATAGGTTTTTCAATTTTGTTGTTGCTTTCCTTGAACCAGAAGCAACCATTGAACGGTTGACTGGAGTCTACCCAGTAATATGTAAAGGCCCCAATCAACTGTATTCATTAATTGATCAATTATCCTTTTGACACAGTCACAGGAAACACGTAAAGTAGAAGCCGTAATTTTGTATAATATTTCTGATTGCCAAACATGGAGGAAACTAATCATTAGGATAAAACATTACACAATAAAATTCAGTTCCATAGTGTATATATAGGAAATTAAGCTTTTGTTAATCCCGTGAAGGTTTACATATGCCCTTGTGTAAAACAAAAAGGAAACGATTGTCAGTGCCTACTTGTCATTCTATAATGAAAAGACCATATAAGGTCGCCCACCAATTGCCACACCCTTTTTTCAATTTCTCCTCCTTTATAGTTTAAATTTTGGCTTTCAGTGCACAGAGATAATTGTAATAATATTCATGCAAACATGATCCGAAAGTAAACCTGTTAAAGGATATTAACTTTATCTGGTTAAAAAATGCAGTAAAGTGATGCAGGCGCCAGGTGACGTCCTAGGACTTGAACTAGTGATTCAAATATTTTTTACAAGCCTCTCTCTCTCTCTCTCTCTCTCTCAGGCATTGTATCTTATTCAGTTTGTGAGTTGTTCAACCTGGAGTTGCTTGGATTCTTAGGTTACTTATATGTTAACTTGAGCAGGGAACCCCAGTAAGTGAGCGTGCTGTTCCTGTTGCCATTTTTGAAACTGATGCTGGTAAAATTTTATAGAAGTTTTCGTCTTATAGTTTCTTCTTGCATTTGAAACAAAAGAAATTCTTAATTTTGTATTGGCATTTCAGAAATTATGAAGTTCTATGTGAAAAAGTGGTGCAAAATCTCATCAGATGTTGGGATCCGGTCTATTATTGACTGGTCCTACTACAAGCAACGACTTAGTTCAGCGATTCAAAAAATTATAACTATTCCTGCTGCAATGCAAAAGGTGGAAATGCGGTTCCCTGGTTCTTACTAAAGCAGTACTTTTGGTTTTTAATATCCACTTATTTATTTACAGGTTGCAAATCCTGTTCCAAGGGTGGTTCATCCTGATTGGTTGCACAAAAAGGTTCGGGAGAAGGAAGACAAATTCCGCCAAAGAAAGTTGGTTGATATCTTCAGTTTGGAGAAAAGAGATAATGCAGTAAGAGCCAATGAAGATCAAACTGCCAGTAATCACATAATGTACAAGCATAATGTCAAAGACTTGGAAGACTTCAGGATCAATGAAAAAACTTTTCCAATCAAGGCTCGACCTATTATTCATGCCCATGGTATCATGGGTATCAACAATAAAAAGAATCAAATCAAAACAAGTTCTCAAGTAGAGAGCCCAGAACAAGTTGATTTTAGTGGAACTAGATGTATGGACTCAATAGATGCAGTAAGAAACGTTTCCTTCAAGGAGAATATTGAACGCAATGTTAACTATCAAGGATGGCTTGAATTGAGGAAGAGAAAGTGGAAAGAGACTCGAGAGAGGAGGAAGCGTCAGAGGTGTGCAAATTATGATGTCATTCTCTGATTGTTGTAGTATCCTCTATGATGTCTTTTAGTGCTGCATCATGGTTTGTTTCTTCTAATGTTTAAATAAATAATTAGACTTTAGAGCATATTGTGGTATCAGCTGTCCAGTTAATGACCACCCACTCAATTATTGCAATATTTTACTTTAGAGGGATCGCCAATTGTGTGCAACTGAAATCCTTTGTGAAAGCAATCTATTATTTCTGTCACTAGTTCCCTATTGTTTTGATCTTTCCCATACAACTTGTGAACTGCAGGGTCTTTTAGAAAGAGAACCAACTTGAAAGATGAAAAGAAAATCTTGCACCCTTTACACAATATATCATTTATAAACAAAAGAGTTCCCTTTTTTTCCTCCAGTTATCCAATATTAACTCCTTGGATCTTTATTTTTCTGTTAAACGGGTTGCTAATTAATATGGATGAACAATATCTAAATATTGCTGTCCACTTTTTGACTGGTTTTAATCCCATATATGATTTTGGTAGATTGGAACACCCAAGGACACTTAACCAGATTAGTGGTGTTGCTGACATGCGTAGTACCATTGTCAATCACAAGCGACCTCAAGGAAACACTAGCGTAAATTCCTATTTCCAGAGGCATGATTTAGCACTTATGCAGTCCCACTGGCAGGTGATGAAGTTATCAAGAAGTTCAAAAGATGATTTGTTTGACCTTACATTTTCTTGTTCTTTCCATGTTATGCATTTATGTACCTAAATAACCATTGTTTTCTCTCTGCACCAGATTATTCAGCTTGAACCCGGTTCAAAGCATGGCCAATTTTTTGCTTGGGCAGTTATTGATGGAAAAATGTGTAAGATTCCCATACTTGTCCCCAGAGTATTTTACCTCAACTCTAAAGCTCCTGTAACGGAAGAATTCCCTGGAAGGCGTGTCAATAAGAATCTTCCACATGGACATCACAACTACAATTTGATTGAGGTGTGTGGTTATATCAGAAATAACGTTATAGTATGTTCAATTCACGTTTTCACACAGAAGCATAGTTATTTTATTTTTCATTGTAAGGTTATAATTGATGAAGACCAGTTTATGGTGGAAAGCAAGAAATTAGCAGCTCACCTTGCAGATCCTGAAGTGGAGGTGAATTTTTACCATTCACTTTTGCAAAATTATTTCATACTCTGAATAATGTGGGGTAGTAAGTTGTAGTCACCCAGGAAATGCGGTTCATTTTTGTAGCTTTTCCATCTTCTAAGCTGAGCATTTATATCTTTCTGTGGCTCAATACCACACATCCCTCGAGATTTATTTCCCATTGTATTCTATGCTACGAAGAAGAGGTCAGTCTTTAGAAACAGCTCTTAGGAAAAGGGCGATCTCATCAAAAGTTCTCTGTTCTCACTTTTTCACTATTAGAATGTGAAAGGGCTCTTTGCTCAATTGCATTGTTGCATGTGTGCATTTAATGGGAAATTACAATGTGTAATCAATATCTTAAATTTTGAATATCCTTGTGGTAAGGCTTTGTGCACGATATGTCATAATGGGAAATTAGACCTTTGAGTGTTTAGAATCTTTTTGCATAGTTTAGCATTATGAACAAGCAGAGTGAAGGATATCCTCTTTTCAAGCAACTTTCCTGATACACCTACCAAACATGTTTTGCTATCACGGTTTGACTGGGACAAATATATCCGGCATCAAGTGAAGGGGTGTTGATAACAGAATTTAGATGATATACATGGGCCTCCGCATAAGCTTTTAGATCAAGTTGTTCAGTAGATCATGGTCTAGTAATGAACGGAATAGAATGGAGAAAAATGATTCATGCAACAGGAAAGGCGGGCTCAGTTCTTGTCTTAATTGTCAATGTTCTTCATAATGTCTCTACTTTCTACATTACAAGAATTGTTGGTGATCAAGGGGTGCATTTTAAAGTGTAACCCCTGCCTACAGCTTAATAGTGTTGTCACTCCGATAATCGTTGAAATAGCTTATGTTGTTATTGGATAAATGTTTGAAGTGAAATTTGATGAATTCTTGTAGGGGGTTCCTATCCAATTGATGACAACTTACTATTCTCATAAAAGTTAATGTTTGTTCCATATTGACATACAATTACTATACTCAATGACTGATTATTTGTAACTTAATGATTGATTATTTGTAACTTTTATCAGGGAATATATGAAACCAAAGTCCCATTGGATTTTAATGCTATCCTCCAGATTGGCTGTGTTTGTAAAGTTGATAAGTCAGCGAAAAAACGAAATGTCCAAGATGGCTGGAATCTGAGTGAACTGCATATGAAGACGACAACAGAATGCCCATATCTGGAACATTCAATTTCCTACTTCTACTTGTATCATAGGTGATGATTTTCCCCAACAGTGTTAACATTATTTAGTATTTGTAGTAAAAGAAATTCATAACCGAGGCTAGATATCCACTATTTATATATTAGTTTTCTCTGATGCATATGACAGAAAAACTGATCATCATCAGATGATGTTTGGTAAAGATTTTGGTGAAGCATGCTCTTACAAGCTGTTTAGTTTCTAGGACTTTTCTGAATTGATCTTTCTCTGATGGCTGGAAAGAAAAAGGTGTCACACTGTGCTTCAATGCAACTTGGCTGCAGTTCCGTGCCTAGTTGAGCATTTAACAAGTACCATCAAACGTACTGTGCATACACACCTTTTTGTGAATGGAAATCAAATTTGAATAATTGACCCTTAGTATAGATTCTTGTGTTCCATTTGCAATGTATTGTTTCACCCACATGAGGCTGAAGTCTTGAGGAGTGAGGATTAACATGTACTAGTTGAGTTCAATTGCGCATGCATTTTTCAGTTGTTGCCACGCAGAGTAGTATTACATCATACATTTTTTCTCTAAATGCTAATGTTTTTTTTCCTCAAGTATCTCTGACGGCCGAGCCATATACATTGGATATTTTCCTGCATCTGCCCAAATATATTTTGTGGTCGCTAGTCCTTTCCAAAATAAGGATTTAACACCTCAAATACTTGAGAGACTATTCCGTGAAGCTTGCCAAGCATTGTCTATTCAACACCCAAAGGAACAAATTAATTTCATGGTATACTTGGTTCTGTCTCATTATTGTCTTTTCTTTCTTAGCTTGTTAACTTTTTCCTTTATTTTTATTTGTAATCGTAATGTTTACTTTTTTTTTTCTGTAGGTCGATTATGTTGGGCATGTCAACGATGCTCAAAGGAACCTACAGAGGAAAATAATTGAATTCAGGTTTCTTGGCACCTTCTTATTTATATTTTAACTTGCCAACCTTTAGTGGTCAGTTCCTTATGTACAATCGCACTTGACTCGTTACTAATATTCCTATACAATTTCTATCTCTTAGTTAAACTTTAAGTGAATCTTCATGCAATAAAATGTTTACGTTAATAAAACCTTCTAAAGCAAAGCATGAAGGAACGTAAATAACTCATGGTTCTCTTTGCCAAACAATGTCTTTATGTTTAGAAAATTCTGCTCTCCGTAGTTCTTTTTTATCTTTCCAGTTGGTTTGCTATTAGTGTAATCATTTGTTTGCCGTGTAATGGCTTTTCAGAGAATGGCATCATGGAGCTGTTATTGCTGTTATTGAGTGCCCCAACAACCAGCTAATGAAGTCTGGTATACGGGTATTGGAAGATTTTCCTTGTGTTGCCATCCCTCCTAATGCTCGTGATAGCCAATATCTGGTGATTCTGAAATATCCAAATGAGAAACAGTTTTTAATCTTTAATTCTATGTGCATACAATGAAACATTGCTTCATCCTCTTTCCTATAGGCTGTTGGTTGGCAAGGAACGGCTGCAAGAATTGGAATGCAACGATGTGCTGTGTCCTCTCGATGGCTGAATGAGAGAATTACGCTTTCACGTTATGCCCATGTAACCCTCTATTTCCGGCTCTCCAGAATTAGCTTTAAATACAGCTTATTTAAGCGCTTAGCAAACAAAAATATGAGCAGGTTCCATTGGGAAATTTTGAGGTCGACTGGCTCATACAGACAGCTGATATCCTCTTCTCAAGAGCATTACATGACCAGCAACAGGTAGCTGCTTTACTGATATGATTATTTTGCTTTATTCTTTGAGTTGTGTTGTAAAACAGAGATAATTAGCTTCCTTATTACTCTTAAATCATGTCTTATCTTACGTGCATGCTTCACAAACTGCATAACTTGGACGTTGTTGATACTTTCAGGTTCTTTGGATATCTGATAATGGCATTCCAGATTTGGGAGGCATAGATGAAGAAGTACCATGTTCCATAGATGAGGTTTGATTTTAGAAAATTGGTCCTGTTTTTTAGCTGTAAATGTAATCCTCTTTCTTCGACTATTACATTTTTCTGTAGAAAGCATTTTGTATCTTTTTCAGTGAGGTGTTGATTAAATGACAACGGTCTGTTAAGCAGGTCATTCAACCTGTTCTTGCTTTTCCTGGTGCTTATAGAAAAGTGACAGTGGAGCTTAAGGTCCCCTCTCTCTCTCTCTCTCTCTCTCTCACACACACACACACACACACACACACAAAGTATCTGATGATTGTGAGAGTTTCACTATTGTCTCAGATACATCACCTTGCTGTCAATGCTCTTCTAAAAAGTAACCAAGTGAACGAAATGGAAGGAGGTTCTTTATTTGGTATGGACCAGGACATGAATCCTGGGGCACCTTTTTCTGATGAACAATACTGCTATGATGAGGCAGCTTCGTGTGGACCTGCATTTCGCATCCTCAAGCAGTTGATCCAGAGATGCCTTGCAGATGCAGTTACATCTGGAAATGTGTTTGCGGATGCCATATTGCAACATTTGTACCGATGGCTCTGCAGGTTGGTAAAAGCGTAATTGTTTTATGTGTCACTCATTTCTGATGTAAATAAATAACATATTTGTGTACTGTTCTGCAGTCCTAAATCTAAACTCCATGACCCCGCTCTGCATCGCATGCTTCATAAGGTAATTCTGTGTTAAGGAAATGTGACAATTGTTTATTTAGTAGTAGAGGGTCATGTTGCACCTGAAGTTGACAAGCATCTTTCAATTATAAACTTAATTCTGAGAAGCTCTTTCCTTGGAAGCATCTTTCATCCTGTGCTCACAAATCTTATCAAGTAGATGCTTCAGTGCAATAGAACATAATCATTGTTTTTCAGTAACTTCATTCTTCAGAGCCAACTGATGTATTTCAAATGAATTCTTAGATGGATCATTTGTGCTGGCAGGTTATGCTGAAGGTTTTTGCTCTGCTGATGTCTGAACTTCGCAAATTAGGCGCATCAATCATATTTGCAAGCTTCAAGAAAGTTATAATTAATACAGGAAAGTCGGACTTATCTGCAGCTAAAGCTTATTGTGACAGTATACTCAAAACTCTACAAACTAGGTTTGTCTCTGCATTAAGATGAACAAATTATGGATATTATTTTCTGCTGGATGCTCTACTCAAGTTTGATCTTTGGCAGAGAATTATTTGAGTGGATTGAGCTTGAGCCCTTGCAGTTCTGGCATTCCTTGCTTTTTATGGAGCAGGTAGCTCAACATTTTTAAATTTTTCCCCTTTTGTCTATCCATCGCTTTCTTTAACTTGTTATGATGTAGCACATGATCACTTGGCTGCTATTATTTTTTTTAATAATTAATGTTCCCTTGGCAAATATGCATATGCATAATGACATGCAATTCCCCAAGTTATTTAATCTGTATGGGTACGGATCTAAGTGGACATGTGATCATTAAATACTGGAAACCAGAGAGTCGTTTATAACTGTCTTGATTTTATATACGTTACATCTTAGACATACATCGTTATCCGTATTATTGTAGTCTAGCCTAAATAAAGTTGGAAACTCTGATATCATAATTGCAGTTCTTACGTGGTGAAAATCAGAAGTTGATTTTATTGGAGATGATCATTAATTAGCCATAACGACTGTAACTGGGTGTACATGGAGGCATACATGTGTGTATATATTCCAATGCTTTGTCTTTCTGATATATTCTCTCTTTTTCTTTTTTCTCTCTCTTCATTTCCATGTGTTAGTATAACTACGGTGGAATTCAAGCTAGACTAAAGGACAGATCAGCAGAAGAAAATTCAGAAGCAAGTAATGAAAACATGCCCAACGAATCTCAAGTAGATATCATGTCAAGCTGGAGCATTGCAGAAAACTTGCCTAGAACAACTCAGGTAGCATCAGTGTCTGGTTTATTTTATTTAGGATAGGTTTTAATGTTGTCTTAAACTCCGAAGGATAAAAAATATTCAAGGTTCTTACATCCCTTAGGTTTTATTTCTATGTCAAAGCATGTCCTTAAATTCTAAATAAAGGCAAATAATTCCCTGCCATTACTGGAATCATCAACTCTAAAGGCATAATTACCGCCTTTCTTAACTATGACCAAAACGGTAAAGTGTAAGATGGGAGGGAAAAAGTACCTACCAGCCTACCACTGCTTTGTTCAACAATTGTCTTTACCACTCTTATCATGAGAACTGAAATCATTTCAAGAAGGCTACCATCCCTGCTTCTCACACTTGAAACCAGGATGACAGTCGCAATAGACTTAATCACAAGAGTAACTGATGCAGCAGGATGAGGGACAAGAATGTGACATTAAATCCTTCACAATTAAGGGTAACTTAATTTACGTCATGAGCCCTCGCTGTTTGTCCAAAGTGAAACCTTAATATCGGTCTTGCAGATCAGGAAGCTATGTGATATTTTATCAGTATTCTGCCTAAATAACTGTGAGATATTATTTTACACAGGATCATTTCATCTTGATCGTTTCTGAATTTCTTTATAAACCATGGAAGTATGCGCAAGAACAAGTTGCAAATCGAGCTCATATAGTTGGTGACTTGTGCACCCCTTCAGTCACAGCTGCAACTGCTGAAATTCTTGAATCGCAGATAACTGAGCGTCTGAAGAAAGAGGTATTAATTGGGATCCTTTGCAGTAGTTTGAAATATGTCTTATGAACACATTGTCTGACTGAATTTACAATTAATATATATCTTGCAGATTGGATCTTACTATACAGACAAACTTCTTAAAATTGTATGTGATCCAAGTCTTCACAAGACTGACCATCCCATTTCAACTGGGAGCTCACAACCTTCCAACATACATAAGGGGGATCCTGCTCTGGATTTCATCAAGTATATCTGTGCAGTTTTGGCTCTTGACCAAAATGTTCAGCATGAAGTGCTGGTATGCATATTTCTATGAATACCCTAGGCATGATATATCACATGTTTTCTGATGAAGTGAGCTATGCCTCACGTGCCTGCAAATTGGAGTTATGGTGTCCATTCCTGCAGTCCTGTGCTCTTCCGATCTCTTTAGTTTGATCTCTGAAGTATGATTTAACTACTTCCATAGCTGTCTCTAAATATTATCAAGTTCCACCTGAATTCACCACACTAAGGGAAATCCTGAATTTACTATTATTCTTTCCCTTCACGTTTTCCTCTGTTAACATTTTTATTGCACTCTGAAATAGAGGTACTATGTGATGAGTCATCTGAAGAAACCTTTATTCCTGGCTTACTTTTGTGCAGATCATGAGAAGGAATCTTTTAAAATTGGTCCGCATAAGAGAATTTGCTCCGGAGGCTGAATTTCAAAATTTATCTATGTCCTTGACTTTACCAAATATCATTTGCGGGTAAAGGCAATGCCAAGTACTTCCTTTTAAGGGAAAGTGCAAAACGATTTCATACTTATTCTTTTCTAGCAAAATAGCTTTAAATCTCTGAGATAAGTCATAAACTGAAAATGCATCTAATGATTTTATCTTGTTAACAGTTATTGCAACGACAGCAGAGATCTAGATTTGTGCCGTGACAGGACCTTAATTGCTCAGGAATGGCGATGTGCGGTGCCTCAGTGTGGGCAACCTTATGACCGTGAGGTGATGGAGAATACTCTTCTTCAGATTATACGACAGAGAGAACGACTGTTCCATCTCCAGGACCTCGTGTGCCTCAAGTGCAATCAAGTCAAAGCTGCACATTTAGCTGAACACTGTGGTTGTGCTGGATCATTTAGGTGCAAGGAAGACTCCTTTGAGTTCCGCAACAAAATGCAAGTATTCTTGAGCATAGCCATAGATCAGAAATTTGAACTTCTCGGAGAATGTGTTTCGTGGATCTTAGAAATCAGATGACAATGAAGATGAGCTGGTTGTCCACACAAGTTAAATGGTTTGACTTATGTTGGTGAAGGGTTTTTAATTCGGACTACCATAAATTTTGCAGCCCCCAACGAGTTGAAGAGCCAGCAGTATATATGAGGTATTTCTTGCATTTGTGTGTGTGTATGTGTGTGTGTATCCATTAGAAAGCAGAGAGATGCTGCAGGGGGGAGTTGAATAGTTGGTATTATTCTTTCAATTTCCATTTTTGTTTTTTGAACATTTATTCTTTCAATTTCACTGTAATTAGTTGGTATGATTTATATGCAGCATATATTGTACTCGTCTGACATGTAGCTCGTGAATGCTGTGTAGATTGATGATAAACTGTCAACCCTGTTGTGTAGAATGAATTTGTATGTGCAGAGGAAACGGAACGAGGCAGTGCAAATAACAAACCAGAAAATGTATATATTTGACTTAGTACTCTTATGTTTTAATTAATTAACTTGTACTACATAATATCTTTCTGAGCGGTTGCCAAAAAAAAGTATCTTTGTCAAAGGACCAAAATAAACATGTTGCTTAAGCAGTGACATATTTTTAACGAAAAGAATATATATTAAAAAAAGACAAAAAAGAAAAAGAAAAATCAATAGGCCAAGCCCAAGTATAAAGGGGAATCGAACAAGATAAGGGTTTGATAGGACATTATTAATAAATTCAATTAGACTCATATGTGTGATTTATTTAAGTGGTTTTATATATTAGTTAAAAATGTGATTGTCATAAGAAAAAATCATAATCAATTATTATTAGCAGTATGAATAATTCTATTTGGTCTAAAAGATTGATAAAAATGGTTAGAAAAGATGTATAAATTTATCTTATTATCCTTAATCATATTTTCTCTCTTGTGTTGGTGTGTAGGATAATAAGGTAATTTTAAATTCCTTTTATCGATATTTTTGTTTTCTAATTTGGGACGGTATAATTGTCTGGATTTGTCGCGGAATGGACACTACTATCAAAATCATTTTGTTGGGTCCAGCCCAGTAGCCCAAACATCTCAAAATCGCCGGAGTCGCCGCTAAATTTTTGTCGCAGATTTCAAAAGTTCATTTTCCCGTTGCAATACGCACCATGATTCCAAGACCCGTTATGAGAAAATTCAAGCCTCTATCCAATTTACAGAATCCATTTCAAGCTTTCCATCTTTGGCACTCCTATGGAATTGCTGTTAATTCCGGTATCGGTGCAGAACCTGTTGCTTATCCCCATTCAGACAATGCACAGAACGAGTTCGATATTTGTTCTCAAAGAGACATCTCATATTATAATCACTTGCTTTTTGATTACTCTGGCAATGCGTTAAACCAAGAGGCTTTAAATCTTTATGTAGGTATTCATGGTTCCGGTTTCTCAGTGGACGGTTCTAGCCTTTCCTGTATTTTAAAGGTTTGTGCTAGCATTCGTTATGGTGTTTTTGGCAAACTAGTGCACTGTCAATGTGTTAAAAGTGGTTTTTTTGAGGATGTTAGTGTCGGCACGTCACTTGTTGATAATATATTAAAAATGAGAGTTTGGATGATGGAAAGAGAGTGTTTGATGAGATGGGAGAGAAGAATGTGATGACTTGGACTTCATTACTTGCTGGTTATGCACAAATGCATATAATTGATAAGGTGATGGAAGTTTTTAACATCATGCAAGTTGAGGGGATCAAGCCGAATCCTTTCACTTTTGCAACTGTTTTTGGTGCTTTGGCCAATGAGGGCGCCATAGAGTGGGAGCTGTAGTGCACACTCTAGTTATTAGGAATGGCCTTGACTCAACTACGTCTGTAGGAAATTCTTTGGTGAATATGTATTCTAAGTGTGGGATGATTAGAGAGGCTAGAGATGTACTTGACAGAATGGAAGGGAGGGATGTGGTTTCTTGGAACGGGATGATTGCAGGGCTTGTGACTAACGGACTTAATTTGGAAGCTCTTGATTTGTTCTACAATATGAGGCTTGCCGGTGTGAAATTAACACAGACAACCTTTTTCACAGTTATCAAGTTATGTTCTAACCTCAGGGAAATGAATTTTGCAAGGCAAATCCATTGTCAAGTTGTAAAGGGTGGGTTTGAAAATTATGATAACATTCAAACAGCTCTAATGGTCACCTTCATGAAAGGCGGTGAAATGGATGATTCATTTAAGTTGTTTTCCACCATGGGCGGAACCCAGAATGTGGTAACATGGACAGCAATGATTGGAGGATACTTGCAGAATGCCAGACCAGAACGGGCAGTTACTCTCTATCAGCAAATGAGGAGAAAAGGTGTTAGATCGAATCATTTCACTTATTCAACAGTGCTCACGGTCCATCCTGCGATTTCATTGTTTCAATTGCATACTGAAATCATAAAAACCAATTATGAAAAGTCAACTTCAGCGGGAACAGCTTTGTTGGATGCTTACGTTAAGACGGGAAAGACAAGTGAAGCAGCAAAAATTTTTGAACAAATAGAAGAGAAGGATATTGTCGCATGGTCTGTGATGCTAGCTGGATATGCTCAGGGAGGAGACGCCGTAGGAATATTTTGTCAGATGGCCAAGCTGGGTTTCAGACCAAATGACTTCACTTTTTCTAGTATAATTAATGCATGTACTACAGCCACAGTAGGAGTGGAGCAGGGGAAACAATTTCATGCAAGCTCAATAAAATCAGGATGCAGTAGTTCTGTAATTGTGAGCAGCGCACTTGTAACCATGTATGCAAAAAGAGGAAACATAGAAATTGCAAATGAAGTTTTCAAGAGGCATAATGAAAGGGATATAATCTCATGGAACTCAATGATCTCGGGCTATGCACAGCATGGTTTTGCGAACAAGGCATTAGAGGTGTTTAAGGAAATGCAGAAAAGAAACTTGGAAATGGACGAAGTAACATTTATTGGTGTCATATCTGCTTGTACTCATGCAGGACTTGTGATGAAGGTCAAAGATATTTTGACATGATGGTGAAGGATCTTCACATTTCTCCTACGATGGAGGTCTATTCATGCATGGTTGATCTATATAGTCGAGCTGTAATGCTGGATAAGGCAACTATTTGGCGTACCCTGTTGTCTGCATGCCGAGTTCACCGAAACTTAGGGCTGGGCAAACTTGCTGCAGAAAAACTCATATCACTTCAACCACAGGATTCAGCTTCATATGTCCTACTGTCTAATTTGTATGCAGTATGTGGAAACTGGAGAGAGAGGGCAAAAGTGAGAAAACTAATGGATGAGAGAAAAGTTAAAAAGGAAACAGGATACGGCTGGATTGAGGTTAAGAACAAGATCTACCCTTTTGTGGCCGGGGATACTTCTCATCCTTTATCAGACCACATTTACATGAAGCTTGAAGAATTGAATGCACCATTGCGGGATGAAGGATATCAACCAGATACAAATTATGCACTCCATGATATTGAAGAAGAACAGAAAGAAGCCATTCTTTCTCAGCACAGTGAGAGGTTGGTTGTTGCTTTTGGACTAATTTCTACATCTCCTGCTGTCCCACTTCAGATCATGAAGAATCTTAGAGTTTGTGGTGATTGTCACACAGTGATTAAGCTTATATCAAAAATAGAAGGAAGAGAAATTGTTGTATGGATTCAAATCGATTTCATCACTTTAGAGAGGGCTTATGCTCCTGTGGGGACTACTAGTGACCTTTGATGATTGCAAAAGCCCAATCCTTTATACTTGGAAGCAAACTTGTAGTCCACTCAAAAACCTTTTCTGTGGGCCTTATTTCAAGGATCCTTTATGAGAGAGGTCCTCTCTCTTGTTCAA
Organism: Nyctanthes arbor-tristis; assembly: GCA_963692815.1. NCBI lineage: Eukaryota > Viridiplantae > Streptophyta > Magnoliopsida > Lamiales > Oleaceae > Nyctanthes > Nyctanthes arbor-tristis. The sequence continues at coordinate 62,845 of CAVNYN010212925.1, forward strand.
GTGACGCTTCACATTTTTTCCCTTCATTAGGGGCTCTGACTCCAACGTGACTCTGGTGATTCTCCCAAAAGTCATAGCTAATAGGAGAGGTGCAACTAAACCATTATCACCAAGGAATAGTCAGGGGATTCACTTTTGCAAGGTGATGCAGTCAATTCCTTGAAACCCGGCCGGTTGTAGAAGGTATGTAATCAAGACTTTTATCACTGACGACAGTATCAGAATCCACTACAAGCGCTACTTGTTTTAGGCTTTAATTCGATTATCGTAAACAAGATAGGCCCTTTTCTCTTGTTCAAGTGATGCTTTGGAAGGGCTGAACATTTCTCATGGCCCATCATCCATGCTTTAGATGATATAATGCCTTTTAACTGCTGTGTTATAGCTAACCTGGCCACACCGTTTATTTCCTATGCAGCAACAAATCTAGAAGGAAGGAGAAACTAAATGGTTGCTTGGGTAAAAAATATTATGCTTTCCAAAATGAGGTTTCTGGTTCTTCATATAACTACAAAATAGTGAATTTCTTTCTACTGCCAATTTTACATTGACATTTGCAGCTTTCTGTGGGGTTCACCAACTCGAATAGAAAATCAACTGGTTTCCTTCATAATTAATAATGTGTTTCCATTTCTGGACACAGGTAAATCAATCCACGTGTGGTATTTTGTGCAAATGCTTTGATCCTCGTGGATGAAGAGCCATAAATAGCACCCATGATCTTAAACAACCTTTGGACATGAGTCCGAAGATAGACATCTGGGCTTCTGGATTTCCTAAACTTTCAAATTTGTGCTGGGGTGATTTCCACAAAATCATGAAAGAACAATCTGAGTTGTGGGTACATCTATTTTCTAAACCACATTCCACAAAGCTTGGTGTACCATGGTTAAATGTGGTAATGTACAATCAGCTAATGCACTGTTAACATTACCTAATATATGTAAATGTTTGTGTAAGCTTCCATTAAAAAGTAACAAGGTTAAAGAGCCATCATTAATCATTCGGTAAAATCTTTTGCATCTGAATGATGATTGTTGAGATAAATAGTGCTAACTATTAAATATGGTGAGTAAGGTTTTTGTAGCTTATGTTACTATGGTGAACCACTGGACGGCATTTTAATTTTCATTAGTTCTAAAAAGGTATCATCCCTTGCAATATGCAATCTCAGAAACTTTCGATTTAAATTTGATACATATGATTAAATTTGGTTTCTAAACTGAAAGCACACTAACACCAATGGGGCTTCTTACCCTGTGTATCCCATTGGTCCATGTTAATGCGCCAAACACAAAGCCTCCATTGCTGGTCTTGTAGGGGGTAAAGTCGATCCTAAAAGACATCTTCTGCTGTGGATATTCAAAATTGATCTCGCTAGGTATGACAGAGAGTTTTACACCGACCGGATAGTCCACTCCTGCTTTATAACACTTGGTCCTTTACCAACATATGTCACTGTTCTATGCACCGACAGATTTCCTTTCATGTTGGACACCCCTATTGAAGGGTAGTTGAAATTATAAGGGGACGTAGGGGTGTCCTTGCAATATGTCATATTACCGGTAAGGTTTTTCAGTTGAGCAGGACTTGCACCGGTGCTGCAGAGGAAATCAATAATGTCAGTTGTATCAAAATCATAAACTAACCCAGGATCAACTGCTGCAACTGGATTTATTTGCCCAGAGCCATAGTCAAAAGGTGTGGCCTGAGTGTCATTTGGATGTCTTCTGATGAAGCTTTGAGTATTATCAAGGATTGAAGCTGTTCAAGAAAACATGCATGTATTTAACGGGGAAAGAACAATGAAGGAAGAATTTTTAATTGTCCAAGTAGTTACCTGTTGTCATTATTGCTGATTTTATGGCTGCTGGGCTCCATGAAGGGTGATAGGATTTTACAGTGGCAGCTAGTGCAGAAACATGTGGGCAAGACACGGAAGTACCAGAGATTATGTTGTAGTCAAGGGATCTGCCAGCAGTGGCATCTGTTGCCACTGGAGACCATGCTGCCAAAACATTCACTCCAGGAGCTGTTACATCAGGCTGAATCAGAAGATAAAGTTGTTGAGTTCAAGTACATGAAATTTCTCATATTATAAAATATGAGAAACGTGCACAGTGGCTTTTTTCCCCTGTCTTTATTGTTCATAGCCACAGTAAAGCTCATCAAATGCATTTCAAGAAACAAACTGCAAAAGGTTCTAGTCTGTACTTTGATTATATCTGGGGTAATAATATTTGGACCCATTGATGAGAACATTGCCATTTCAGGAGCAGGTTTAGTGGGAAAAACTGTAATTGTTTGGGACATTCTGGCCATGGGATTCCTTTGAAATACCAAAAAATTACCATTACTGCTTGAAAATTGAATCATAAATGTTATATCTCTTTGTAATTTATATTTGACATATTGGTTCTTTGTTCTCAATCTATATAAAATTCAACTTACTTCTCTGCAGTCATATATGCTTGAAGCTCTGCAGCTTCTTCTTGACCGATCACAGTGCCTGGCAGTGCAAATTGAATTTCAATATCTTTGGCAACTGCGTCAAAAAGTATTATGCCGACACCACCTCCTTGTTTTACAATACTGGCCTTCTCTCTACGGTTATCAGCAATTGCCTCGAGAGATCGGAAGAGCGTCGTGTATCTTCCCCTTAATCAAGTTGGGATCTAAGGTGTTGTTCTTACAGAAACTGAAAAAAGTAAAAATCATATAAACATTTTTAGCACCCGTATACAGATTTTGGTGTTTTGGTAACGAAGCTAATAAAGGACCAAAAGGATGCTTATGTGGAATGTAGAAAAATAGTTAATGTTTGTCTTTCTAAGTTTTATGTCTTGGTTTGGTCCAGTTTTACTGTTTAATATGAAGTTTGTTAGATGAACATATAGGTTTATCAGTCACAAAATTGCATATCTTTTATCTGTTGATTTTATTAGATGATTAGAGTCAGACTGATCTTTCCAATCAGTAAATGCGGTCGAAATCCATTGTTGAGATAGCTTATCCAGATAGAGTATGAGGAGATGGACATGATTAGGGAAATGCTTGTGACAAAATTTATAAACAAAGTTTAAGCAGAAATTATATTTTTTTACTAGTAGCTAAAGAACTCTTGCTATTATATGAAAAACTTGGCATTTTTGGAGGAAATTCCAGGAGCTGCCACCATGCTCCCTGCTATCAAACCATAAAAGTTCTCCATCCTTGGTGGATTTATACTGAAGCCCTAAATATATGAAACTTAACATCAGTACGAAAAATCATGCTTTTTTATTTGGTGATGAACGTAGATGATTATCAAGTGATTTACCTTTATAACTTTTGAGTTCCTTAGGTGAATGTTAGTTTGAATTTCACGGTCCATGGTGCTTGCTGCAATGGTAAGGATCCAAGGAACAATATTTGTTGCGGTGCTTGCGAAAAAGCTGTTCCCTGCTGATGCTGAAACCAGGATTCCCTTTTGAAATGCATGGAAACTTCCAATTGAAATTGCATTCTTAAAGTAGATAGGTTGTGGCGGAGATGGTCCAAGAGACACGGATCTAATATCAACTCCATCATTAATGGCATCATCCAAAGCAGCAAGAACGTCCGCATCACTGCAGAGATTGAACCAGCATGCCTTGTAGATTGCAGGTCGAGCACCCATTGCATCTCCACTTGCAGTGCCTTGTCCTATTCCAAATAAGCTGACATGGTCAACTGGTGAACCACAATGGTGGAGGCGGTATGGGTTGCGTGCCCATCACTCGTGCTGATTGGAAAAAGGTACCTACAACTGATTCTAGGGAGCATATTCTGCTTCAAAACCAGTTGAGTAAAATCTTGCTCCCACAATTTTCCTGTAAAACGAATTCACGTGGTAGCTGATCAACTTTTCTTAGATATGTTTAGATTTTAAGGTCTCATGATCATTTTTCATGTGATTGTGCTGTGATGGCTACCTGTTGCAGTTGGACAATGTGTAATTATCTCCAGTTGAGCATGCACCCTTGAATTTTGGCGATACAGGTCCTAATCCATAGTCACTGAAGCTCTTCAATTCAGGCCAAATTCCTAGAGGTCAGATGATTGTATTGTGATTTTATGGTACTTGTTGATGCAAGTGTAATAGAAAGTTGAGAGAATACTACATCTTTAAATTTTACCAGTGTCGATGACGCCAACAATTATGTTGGATGTTGAGTCCAATGCCAGTTGATTATATTGTCGCAAATGGTTTAAGCCCAGAAATTCCCATGAGCGTGTTGTGTGAATCTTGTTTGTCTTGCTTTCAAACACAGACACAACTGAATCACTCTCTGCAGACAAGGAAACAATCAAAACTTGGAGTTGGCTACCTTCTGCCTTTTCCTTTATATATATATATATATATATTATGTGTCTGTAAGAAAATCATGCACTGTGAAGAAGTCAAGACCAATATTACTGAACAGAACACAGAATCAGCATGTCCTTGCAAATGAAGTCTTGAAATTGATCTTTAATTATATACTGGTTCATTTTAATTTAGTATGTTTATGTCTTTTATGAGTAGCATGAACCTTCATGTGTTCCTTGGTCTATGCACGAACATTTCTGCACTATGCAATCAGACAATCAAGTGATGGAATAAAGATCATACAAACCTGCAAGTTTTGCAGCTTGATCTGCTGTTAGCATAGCAGAGAAGCCATGGAAAGTTTTTGTATAATGTTGAACTGCTGCACCTTGTGCCTCATCACGGCTGAAACAAATTTCATCTACATTTTAGATTTTAGCTCCAGTTTTGGTGCATAATAATTAACTATGGTTGCGTTCAGTATTGTGTAATCTACTTCACCAAACCGGTGATGAATAATAAACAGGTACTAGAATGTGATCTAGCAGAGGAGAGGAGTGATGAAACTTGAATTTTTACCTTCCAATAACTGAAGAAAGCATATCATGGTTAGCCTTGATGGCAGATTCTGAGTTGGGGTGGTTAGTGTTGTGTCCCATGTAGATTATATAGTGCTGCAAGATTGTGAGGAATCATCATTATCTTTTCCACCGCACTTGTAACTTGCGTGCACTTTTAGGCATGTTATGTGCAATATCAGACATGACTGCAATAATGTGCAATAAACAAGATTTTAGCTTTTATTGTTTCATCCAGTACCATCAAATATGTACCATACAAACATGCTGAAAATTTTGTTGGTTTTTTGCTTGAAACATGCATGCAATACCTTCTTGTTGATGTAGGCTCCATGCACTAATGCAAACGTAAACAACAAAATCAGAGTGAAGAGTTCGAAAGATTCCATGGTTCCAAAAATACTGATGTGACAATGAACAATGAGAAAGAAGGTTATATTTGAAATGCAATTCATTTAAGGTTTTTATAGACAAAAAAATTGTAATATTGATGGTTAAGCCGGCTTAGGTACATAAGCAACAGTTTCTTGTTTTCATATTTTTTGGCTGGAATTATGAAGTCAGCCGGCTTCTGTTTGTATCCCTGTATAAATTTTGTTCCATGTGATTGTGGAATATCAGCTTCTTTCTCCTCTAGTAATTTTGTGGTACTGTGCCATAAATTAATTTAATTAGAAACTATTGTGGTTAATTTCTTTTACAACACGGGGGGTAATAATTAAGATTTAAAACAAGCAAGTTGGAAACTCGATTTGAGGCTTTCGACAAGGATTTTGGTTTATAATTTTCACTAAGAATCTGGTTAAACATTCAGGTTAATTAATGATGCGTGAAGAACAATTCTTTGATGTTAACATTTGCATAATGAAAGGATAGCTACAGCCCGACAAATACGAAACCAATTCTTCATATCTTCAAGGCAAAATACCGACCTTGCCTTCTCTTTTTCCACACTCGTACAATAATTCATATGCATAGGACATGACTCACATGAACTAATATAAAAAGACACGACTCTTCACTTACCATATTAAAGAGTAAAGATGGAAAAGCAAACAATTATGTAAACAATTGCTAATTGCTAACCCAATACTCATTGGAAGCGGAAAACGAGCAAAATGTTAGAAATTGCATTAGTAGTGATCTCTCTACGTCGGCCATCTCAATTCTCATTCTCAACCTTCCTCACCGTTCTCCTTTGCGAACCACCCGTGGATGTTAAGGTCAACTTTGCTGATAGTTGGTCTATGTAGTGTATTTTGTCAAAGTTCATTACCCGCAATACATACTAAAAAAGTTAATACAACTTGGTAACTGTAAAGATAACAAAAACGTTATAACTTAATATAAAATAAAATATATTTCCCCAAAAGAAATATAAAATAAAATATAAAACAATAATTATTTAGAGACGTTTTTATTTAATATGAATAAGTGATATATTTAATTGATCATTATGTATTAATTGTTAGTGGACTACGAAATTCATTGCATATATATAATCAATTCACAATGATTAACTAAAGCATGTCATAAAAATGTCGCTGTAAAATAACTTAATATAAAAATACGTCGTACAATATAAAAATATATATTTTTTCCATTTTAAAGAAAAATGGTGGAATTTCTTTTAGAAGAAAGAAAAAAAACCCTTCTTTTGCGGGTCTGTACACTTGCATCGCGCTCTCTCGTCTGTCTGCTACAGGACGGCTGTCTGAGATCGGAAAGCACGGAAAGAAGCAAAGCCACCGCCAGAACCGCCAAGGAAGAAGAGCCTCATATAATATTGGAGAAGAAGAAGAAGAAATTCAAGATTATCCCTTTAGCCTAGCAATTTCTTCTGCTCAAAAACCCACTCTTTCTGATTCTGATAAAGAATCCCAAGAAGAAGAAAACCAAGAAAAAGAAACTAATTTTGAAAAAATACCGCTTGTCGATAAAGATATCCCGTCAAAGTTCTTGCTTTATCAGCAATCCATGCAGGTGAGTATTTCATTATATTTGAGACCTCATTTTTCTAGAATACGGAGGGATTGTACAGTACTTGAAGTATTAAAAGCTTGGACGGAAAAAGAGTTGTAAAAGTTAGGTGAGCTTTGCTGTCCAATCGATTCAGTTCAATTCAGTGGTGCGTTCATACGTAGTTCATTATTTATTGGTTAACTGTTTATTCTGAATCTTGTTTCTTGAATTTTCTTTCTTGTTTTCGTTTGTGCTTATTTACTGAATATTTTATATTAATGTATTTATGTCGATTCAGTCCCCAAAAGGGGATATAAGTTACCTGCAGAAGTTCTTTTTGATGTATGTTGGTGGGAGGCTGCCCCTCCACCTGCAGGAAGATTTCTGTGGCACTGCACTTTTGAGGTATAACAATAAAATAATTACCTTTTCAATTCTTTTGGTTACTCTAGTCTGCGTTATTCATTTGTAGCTAGAATTTTGCACATTTGTCCCTTTTTGTATAGACTGGTGTATCCAAGGAAATGAAATCATGATATTATGGCTTCATTGACGGGGCCAGAATCTCTATTTCTAGCTCCAGCGCATTCTTTTGGTAATTTGTTTATCATTTCTAGCTCCAGCACTTTGTTTCAAGTAGGGAAGTGTATCGCAAAGGTGTTTTGGCAGACAGTTATTCAGCCTTGCTTGAAGACTGTTATGTTTATGGTATTAGATGGTCAGCTAGTTGATGATGATAGTAAAAACATTTACATTGATTGCTTTGCCAATTATATATCATGATTGATAGTTTACAACTTGTCATTTGGATGCCTTTTTCATAGTGAAGTTAGTGCGATCATATCCGGTGGAAGTTTCTCTTTAATGAAAATCATTAATCACGCCAAAATGAACATCGACAGTAATGAGAGAGCCTATTGATTTCATCTAGTTAGTTGCACTTGATCACTTGTCACGAGAAATGTCTGGTTGAAAGTGGAAAGACAACAGCTCATTATAAAATTTTTTGACATGTAATTCATCCAAGGGCCTTTACATTTTAGAGTTTGGCAAAACAAGGATTCCATAACTGAAATTTTAGATTTTCCTTTTCCCCACACACACATTGTCTTAGGTATACCGTGTTTGATTATAAGAGCATGATTAATGTAGGTTGGTCCCCCCCCAACTCAAATAGTGTATAAGATTTGGGGATCTAAGATCCTATTTTTGGGGCGGAAAATAGCATGATTATGGGATTTATCCCCTCATTTACCCATTAGCCCCTTCCTTTCTTGTACCACAAATGTATGTCCAAATTAATCAAATTACAGTACGTGTCCAATTTAAATGTTTTAATAAAATATATTGTTTTTTAAACAAAATATATTGTTTTTTTTTTTTTTTTTTTTGATAAAAGATATTGTTGAATAGGAAATAAAAAACTAAAAAAATGTGAAAAATAAAGCCATTTGCATGAGATTAATAAAATGATACATTATGGAAAATGCAACACAAAATCTTGTGTACCCAAGGGAGGGGAAAAAAGAGCCAAATCACTTTGGAAATAGGTCCCCCCCAACCCCCCAACAGAAGGGGAGAAAAAGAGTTTTTCTCCCTACACATTATTTTGAAATAGGTTTTTCCCCCTACATTAATCATGCTTTAATGAGGGGAAATCAATGATAGAGATATAATGGAGGTTTGATATGTGTTGCCAAATCGGTGGTTGGTGAAATATAATATGAAAGTTATAATGAGAATCAAACACCCCATTAAAGCACATCAAAAAGCTTTTTGTGAATTATTCGTTAATCAGGATCCGGGTGATATAATTAGAGGGCACGTTAGTTTATACCTAATCCTGTTTGAGGGCCACTTGGCTGATGAAAGAACAAAAAAGTGACATTAGTTATACTGCGATAATCTGCAGATTTCATTTGAATGCCCTTATACCAGATCCTTTTCACTGTGTCGAGTTGTTTGGGGTGCATTTTGGTGAAAAAGTTTCAGCATTGCAGATTGTGATGCTTGTTCTCCCTCCACACAGAAGCTTTAATATGAGTTATTTGAACATGCAACTGTTAGTAATGATGGTATATGTTGACCAGTGTCAGGATAAGACTTCTTTTACATTGCATTGTTCAACCCATGAATTCAAGTACCCATGCTGTTATCTGATACTACGGTAAACTCTCATGTTATAGTTCTGTGGTGCTTGTGGTTGAAGCCTGAGAGATACATGTTGACAATAATATTTTTCTTCCTTTCTCTTTTTCCCCCCTCCCCCCCCCCCTTTTAACCCAGTAATTAGAATAAGAGCCTTGTGACATTATATATTCAAACAGGCTAGATCAGTAGGATTTATTAGTAAAATATGTATGTCTAGATTCCTAAATGGCGTGTAGGCTTGTAATCAGTGTCATTTCTTTCAAATATAGATATTTTCTGTAAATCAAAATGGCATTTCATCATAAACAATGTAACTTGGCAGTGTAGAATGGCTCCACAGCGATGCGCGGCGGACTGCTGTAGGATTAGATTTGGATGCTGAGGCACTTGATTGGTGCATGAAGAACAACATGAACAAAATTGGTGCTGATGTTAATTCGAGAATTCCGATCTTCCATGGAAATGTCTTGCAACGTCTGGAGTCCAGATTGGTTAATTTAGATCCCAGTGAGATTATTGAGAACATTAGATTAAATAATGAAGATAATTCAAGGACTGATTCACTGAATTCCAGTACACAGGGAAGCCCAAAGGCTGGTTGCAAAATTTAGTTGCTAAAAGATACTAAATTGCCTGCAAGAGATATTGTGTGTGCTTTCAACTACAGTTGCTGCTGTCTTCATAGCCGTAAAGAGCTGGTTTTGTATTTCAAGCATGCACGCAATGCTCTGAGTACAAAAGGTGGTATATTTGTGATGGATCTATATGGAGGCACATCCTCGGAGTGTGAGCTGAGGATGCAGAGGAGATTCCCTCATTTTACGGTAAGCTTATTTTCTTTTTGTTGTTGTTTCTGATGTTAAAAGATCGGAAGAGCACACGTCTTACAATTTACATTGTTGAACAAGGAATCCTAGACTCCTAGTGTTCCATATATCACAGTATTAATGGGAGAAGATTTCTGTCAGATCGGATTCCTTTTTGTTCGGAGAATGGTATCCCTCCTGGCAGTATCAGAACTTCTGTTAACAAACTGGTTGAGCCTATTACAATCCTGCACATTTCCACTTAATCCTAGCTAATGGTTGGTGATGAGAACATATCATAACGTTCTCCCGACTAGCAGCTTCAATGTTGACGGAGTTGGAGCTGTCAGTCACAGCTACAATCACCTCCCTTCTCATTTAACTGCCAATTCATTTATTCGTGTGTAATTATGACGTAAATAAATGCACTGTGAAATTTTCATGTGATGTTACAATCTCATTGTTGTTCTAGTTCCCAAGGAATTTGAATTGGGATTTATTAAGTTTCTTTTAGTTGCAGCAAGCAAACTTTGATGATAATTCTGTTATTGAAGTCAATTCTATACGAAGTGTGGAAATTATTAAAGATTTATTATTGCCTTTTTACTTAACCGATTGCTTTGATGCCTCACAGTTCTTGATAACTAATTTCTATAAACCTATGCCTTTCCAGTATACTTGGAAGCAAGCCGGATTTGATATCATTGAGAGGAAAACTGGAATTAGCCTTCATTTTAATCTGCATAAACAGCATAAAAAGATACGCCATGCCTTTAGCTACAGTTGGAGATTGTAAGTTCTGTCACTTGCTCGAGCTGCTATTATATTTCTCAGAACTCTTTGTTTTTGATGCTTAAAGATATAAATCTGCATTTGTTATTAGAGAAATTTGCATTGTTCATTCTAACCTCATTTCACGACTTGCTGGTTGGCTCTCAGTCTTCCTCAATCTTCGTTATAGACTTACATTTTTGAAACAAGCCTCACTTCAAGTTTCTTAGCACATCACACAAGTTGGTACAGACAGAATTAGATTCCTCTAGCTGTAGTGGAAGGTTGATGATCAACTTGCTACTTGGTCCATCGGTACAATTTTTCCCTTTGTTATGTCCAACGGGTTGCTTTTATGACATTGTGCCAGGTGGACGTTGCCTGAAATCAAGGAATCCTTAGAAGAAGCTGGTTTTCGATCTGTCCACTTCTGGATTAGGAATATGCCAGACAGTGAAGAAATTCGATGTATGGACGGGTTTCCTGTTGGACGAGACTTGAAATACGAAGAGGTCACGAGCTTCCAGCAACAAGATTCATGGAATGCTTATATAGTTGGTATTGCATAGCCATTCCTTAGTGCCATCAACCTTTAGCAGTTTCAATTCATTACCAGACGTAGGACGATATGTGCAAAAGCTCAGGTAAAATAACTGCTTTATGTACGTGCTTCTGATATTATCTTTCAAATTAAACAGTGCCTCACAAGCACAACAGTGACTTGCTATAAAGCTCTATACAATTAATGGAAGCACTGCTGTCGTAGACAACGTTGTTCTACCCTATTGGTTTGCCACACACAAAGCTAATAATAATACACGTTCTTGAGTTAATTACCTGAAATGTCACTGTACTTTCAAAAAGTTATCTCAAATGCCACCGTACTTTAAAATTTACCCGAAATGTTACTGTACTTTCAAAAAGTTATCTCAAATGCCACTGTACTTTCAAAAAGTTATCTCAAATGCCACTGTACTTTAAAACTCATCAGATATGCCACTGAACTTGTGAAAGTATTATTCCGTTTGCCACCCCCGTTAAAAAATGTAACGGACTGGATGACATGGCTAACGAAATTTACCACGTGGCATCTTTACCGTAACCGGGTCTTGACGTAGTGGCATGGGTAATGGGGGTGGCAAACGGGATAATACTTTCACAAGTTTAGTGGCATATCTGGTGAGTTTTAAAGTACAGTGGCATTTGAGATAACTTTTTGAAAGTTAAGTGGCATTTCGGGTAAGTTTTAAAGTACGGTGACATTTGAGATAATTTTTTGAAAGTACAGTGGCATTTCAGGTAATTAACTCACACGTTCTTAGTGCTCCTGAAGTTGACAATTGTTATGGTTGTAATCCAAACAGGCAGGTTATTGGAAACATAAACAGGAGAAGAGCACTTGGAAGATGTTGCCCAAATTAGTTAGATTTACGGGGCAAGATGCAAGAAAGAGGCAGAATCCCGTCACTGTTAAATGAGTGGAGATTCATACATTTCAACTGGAATTTTACTGAAATGTTTTTCTATTGTGACAAATTTGGGCATGTTCAAGACATCATTGGCAATGTAATGGATATGATTCTAAATTCACTTTGATTCTCTGCAATGTACTGAAATTTTGGTTGTCTCGTTTGATTTAAAAAGGAATCGACTCTTTTAACATTTATCTGATTTTTATTTATGCAAACTACTTGAATGAATCACATTTATCGCTCTCACAAATGCATCTTAAGCGGGTGGAAAACAAGAACACAACTGGAATTTTTTCCATCTGACGATGATTGAAGAAAATAAAAAGAATTAAGTACGAAATTAAAACGTGGGGGGCTTGTTTTGGTTGGCCACTATCGTATCCCCACGCTAACAACTTTTCTATAGTAACAGATCTGGTTTTGACTTTAAAACTAGATCTGTTCATGTAGCCGTATAGAAGGTCATTTATGGAGTGTGCGCCCGCACAACCAAAAATTCAAAAGCAGTGCAAGTGCACAAATAGGATGTGCGGCCTCACCGCCTAGTGTGGCCGCACCATGTAGTGCGGCTACGTCAGATGGTCGATGAGGCCTGGTGCGGCTGCACAAGTCGGTCCGTGCAGCCGTGTGAATCTGTCCATGCGACTACATGATCAGATCTGATTTCAAATTTTGAAACCAAATATGTTACTACAGAAAACCTTCCCAGACTAGTGTTGGCGGGTCAATTTTTCAGTGGACTTTACCCACATAAATAAATAATGGCACGACGGCTACAGCCTAGAAATCATGCCCACAAAAATATCTGCTGCCTCAGCCGGATCTCCAAGCAGAGAGGAAACTTTTTCAGAACATCTGCAATTGCAAGTAGGTTTTCTAATTGTTGATTATTATTTATTTATTTTTTAATTTCGAGAAAGATGACGCTACCGATTGGTCTGGAATGGAATTTCACAATTCTATTGTTCTGGAGGATTTTTTTTACTAGAAAATAATTTGTGATATCTTGAAACTGAAGTGATCCTGTTTCTTGCTTCCATAATTCTCTTAAACTTGAAGTGAGTTTCTTTTCCATGGGCAATCCTCTCTTTGTGGGACGGCTTGTGCAACTACTTGGAAGATTACTTGGGAATGGGTTATGCATTTTTTTCTTGCCAAATTGTGATTCTACTTCAGTCATGTCAAGTTAACAGTACCCTTTGTGTTGTGAACAGATATGATTGCCCCAGTAGTAGTTGGAGTTCTAGCTGGCCTTGCTGGCTATGCTTATCTAGCACTAAGGCCTCCTCCGCCCAAAGTCTGTGGTTCGCCAGGGGGCCCTCCGGTGACTTCACCCAGAGTTAAGCTGAGTGATGGGAGGCATTTGGCCTACAAAGAGCGGGGTGCTGCCAAGGAAGAGGCAAAGTACAAGATCATTGTTTCGCATGGATTTAGTGATTCCAAAGACTTCAATTTGCCTATTTCTCAGGCATGAAAAATCTATCTTGCTCAAGTTTCGATTAATTTTGTTCTCAAGGCAATGATGGCTAATTTTCTGTCTCTACTGGTAGATAATGGATTATGTCACATCCTTATATCTGCGATTGCATGGGATAGGATTTTACGCTTATCAGATTCAAAGACTCTGTCCTTAGTTTTAGAAAGAAATCCACAGAGGATCAAAGAATCTGTCTTTAGTTTTAGAAAGATATTGCTTAATCTTTCTTGTTTGTAACGATGGATGAATTAGTTATTCCTGATCATTATAGTATTCAAGCTTTTGAGAGGGTGAATTCTCCAGTACAAGTGTTTTGCTTTGGCTGCATTTTCCTCCTGATGTGTTTTTATTGGATAAATCATTTGTTTGCTATTTTACATTACTTTATCACAAGATTTTCTCTCTGTTCTGCTTTTCCAGGAACTCTTAAAGGAGCTCCAGATATATGTTTTGTCATTTGATCGTGCAGGTTATGGAGAAAGCAGTCCAAATCCTAAACGATCAGTGAAAAGTGATGCGCTCGATGTTCAGGAGCTAGCCGACAACTTGCAACTTGGACCCAAGTTTTATCTGATTGGCATTTCCTTGGGAGCGTCCGCGATTTATGGCTGCCTAAAATTAATACCACACAGGTAGAATATCACAATTTCCATTCAAAACAAGTCTCGAATATTTCACTTTTGTTTTAATTAGTCATCGAGTCCATCTCTGTTGGATGAGTTCCTACACAACATAGAGGTTTCTTTAGTGCATTGTGGGACTAGTTTTTATTTCTCATGAGCAAATTCTTGAATTTCTTATTCAAGTTTCTTTAACTGAAGGGTGTCAGGGGCTGCCCTCGTAGTTCCAGTTGTTAACTACTGGTGGCCTTGCTTTCCGGCTAAGCTAGCCCAACAATCGTTAAAGAAGCTGCCCCCTCAAGACCAGCGGACACTCGGAATTGCACATTACTTTCCTTGGTTGTTCCACTGGTGGATGACTCAAAAATGGTTCTCTTCGTTAAGTAGCATGGAAGGAAAGATGGACTTGTTCAGTCCCCAAGATATACAAATCATAAAGAAATTATCGGAATCTCCTAGCAACGCTAAGGTAGCATTTTCCCATGTTTTGATAGTTAGTTGTCTGTCCTCAAACATCCTTAATTCTGTATTGCACATGAAACATTGTCTGAAACGTACATAAACTGCTGTTATTTTGTATTCAGGTTCAGGAGAAGGCACTTCAACAAGGTGTTCACGAGTGTTTATACCGGGACCTAATTGTTAGTTATGGCAAATGGGGATTTGATCCAACGGACATAAGCAATCCATTTCCTGATAAAAAGGGCTCTGTTCACATCTGGCAGGGATACGAAGACAAGTTTATCCCGTTTGAGCTCAACCGTTATTTATCAAAGCAACTTCCATGGATTCGGTATCACGAGATTCCCGATACTGGACATCTGTTGATCTACAATGCAACTTTATGTGAAGCCATATTTAGGGAACTGCTGCTAGTGTCTGCATAAACTTATTGCTATAAAGATTCATCAGCTACCATACTACCACGCTGCATAATTATTTATAACTTCTTGTATGTTTTAGTGAGATCTTTAGCAAGTGACGGTAAAAATTTTAAGAAGCCAAATTTTCCTATCTATCATACAGGGTAGATTTCATGTTTTGTAATCTATTCCGAGTCACTTTCTCATTATAAATATACTTGATTTGAAATGCTTTTTTTCTTGCATTCTAATTACTTATTGCGTGTTTATCCTAAAATATTTTGTCTCCACAAATCATTTCATTCCTTTACAGATTATCTCCTTTTATATTTCAGTTTTATTTTATAGTTGGATCTCATCACAAAAGCAGTATGTTAGTAAGCAAAAAATATATATATATATATAAAATAAAAAATAAATACGCATTTCGTCCTGCCAAAATAGTCAATATCTTTGTTAATAAATATTTCCTTTTTCAAAAGCCTTAAATTAGTCCATTTTAGTTTATTACTTGGTTTTCTTAGCGAGGGAATGGTAAAAAAAAAAGGGACAATTTTTACAAAATGTGTAGACACACCCATAAATTAATCACGGGAAATGCCATTTGCCATTTATATGTATTCCATGTAAAAGATTTGTGCGCGAATCTGCTTAAATGTCATTAGCCCCGTCTTTCATGAAAGATAATAAAATAATAATCTTTTAAACGTATGTAAATCAGAAAAAAAAATAAAATAAAAGAAAAGAAAGAAAGAAAAGTTAGTTCCTGGACCATTTCTCACAGTTTACAGTGTTCGGCTCCGCCAAATTATTTTGAAGCCTCACAAAGAAAAATCCTGCCAATGAGTAGAAGTGAACTTCCATCGATCTGCACCTATGTCTCATAAAACCAGGTAGATATTCATCATTTTCGGGGTGCCCAAATTCCAAGTGTCCGCGCCATTCTACGCTGCACTTGCACACGTAAATCATTCATATGGCTGGAAGGAAAGTTTCTGCTGCATCAGCTAGAGCTCACACACGGAAGTCCAAGAAGGAAAGCTCATTCGGAGTGTTTTTCAGTGGGTTTTTTCTGTCTTCGTTTTTTGCCCTTTCCAAGTCGACCTGTCTTAGGTTTTATTGGTTTAAGTATGAATGATAATTAATGATCTTGAATTGAAATTCTTGATATTTTTGATCTATTTTGGATGGCGAATCAGATAGGGATTATTCTTCTGCACTTGATCTGTATTTGATAAAAGTTTGGAACTTAATAGGGGGTAATTTTTTTAGCTTAAAAAAAAAGAGAGGGAAAAAGAGTTTTGGTGTCTCTCTGAAAAATAATCCTCCTATTATAAAAGTTAACTTTAGTACTATCCAGGATCCTGCCCATGTTGATAGGGCCTCAAACACCGGAGTTTTTTATATGCATTAATTGGTCAGCTACTGAGTTTGTAGCTTATAGCTCATTGCATCTATTTGTTGATTTGCCAATATCAGTTCTGAATTCTCCTGCCTAATCGAGTTTTGCCTAATGGTGCAAGCCAAAGTATGATTTTGTTTTAGATGTAAGTAAGCAAAGTATACCTTTTTCCTTCATTCACAGATATGATTGCCCGGTAGCAGTTGGAGTGCTTGCTGGCATTTTGGGCTGTGCTTATCTAGCACTAAGGCCTCCCCCTCCTAGCGTCTGTGGTTCACCAGGTGGTCCTCCCATTACTTCACCTAGAGTCACATTAAGTGATGGAAGGCATTTGGCCTACAGAGAGGGGTGCTGCCAAGGAAGAAGCTAAACATAAGATCATTGCTTCTCATGGATTTGACGACTCTAAAGACTTTCAGTTTCCCATTTCCGAAGTATGAAATGATCAGTTTTCTAAGTTTCAATACCTTATCTTTATGACATATTGCTATTTCTCTGTCTCTACTGAATAATAATGAAATATCTTCAGGTAAACAATCACTTAAAGAAAGGAAGAAAAAAATACTAAAAAGCACTCACTCTGATTCGCCAGCCAAAAATTTCGAGCTCTGCTGAGCTTTGTGCCAAAAAAAAAAAAAAAAAAAAAGAAAGGGGCTAATTTTGAACATTCCCTTCATGGATATGAAGTTTGATTCTTATATTCCAGTTTTCCAACTGTTTTCCTTTCTTTTTTTCATACTAATTTCTTCATAAAACAGGTTTGTTTACACAGCCACGGAATATTAGTAGATTTCTTGGTCTTTATTGCATAGGTGCTCTTGATTTTAGCCCCTGGAATCTGCTGCACGCTTTTGTATTTCCTTCAAAGGATAAGAGAGCTAAAAACACATGATTTGGTTTATTCCAGAGTTTATTTGGGTAAAATCTCTGGAGGACCGATGAATAGGTTGATAATCATAGGAAATGACAATGCTCAGTTTTCCCACAAGGAATATAGATTAGCTATTCTAGAAAATAACAATATTTATGCTTCAAAATGATCTGCACTGGATAAATGTGGCAGAAATGCTTCATTATAAAAGTTTTATTTGCATTTGTATATGGCTTTTTGGCTTTATAGAACATTTTCTTCAATCTCTCTTTCTTATCTCCCCACTCTTGTTCATGTGCCTTCTCTTACTTCATCATGATTTCTCTCTCTTTCCTGCTTTACAGGAACTCTTGAAGAAGCTCAAAATCTATCTCGTGTCATATGATCGTGCAGGTTATGGAGAAAGTGATCCAATCCAAGTCCTAAGCGTTCAGTGAAAAGTGAATCAACTGATATTCAGGAACTAGCTGACAACTTGCAACTTGGGCCCAAGTTTTATCTGATCGGCACCTCAGTGGGAGCATACCCAGTTTATGGCTGCTTAAAATATATACCAGAAAGGTGGAATACTGACACCAGAAGTTTCTTTTCTTGTGGTTCCCATCTACTCATCTGAAAAGGGACAGTTCTTACCGTTTTAAGTTGCTTAAACAGACATGGAGTTCGAAATATGTTTTCGCACAAAAATCATTGTGCTGTTTCAGTTGGGTCGCAAAAGTTCTTTCTTGTTCCAAATTAGTCGTCAAGTTTCATTTTTGTTCACCCAAATTAATGCATGGCTTGGAAAAGCTGTTGGTGCATTCCTACAGGGTTCATCGAGGAAAAACGTGTTTTCTTGGAGTTCTAAATGTGCTTATGAAAACAATAACTAATAATTCATGCTTATCAGAAGTCATAAAAGAAAGGTGGGAAGGGAAAGAAAGGAGAAAGAAAGAAAAGCTGAAAATCTCACTGGCTTTTGCCCATTTGGGCTATCAAAACAACATGGAAAGAGAGTATCTAAGCAGAATGCCTAACTGAAACAAAAAGTTAAGTTTAATTGAGGAGTGTGGAAATGAAAGAAGTGTGGTGATGTTCATTTTTGTTTCTTGCTACAAAATGATTGAAATCGTTCCTCATTTTCATAACTCAAGGTTGTCTGGAGCTGCCCTTGTAGTTCCATTTGTTAACTACTGGTGGCCATGCTTTCCTGCTAAGCTAGCACGAGAAGCCTTAAAGAAGTTGACTATTCAAGACCAAAGGACTTTCAGAATTGCACATTTTGCTCCATGGTTGATCTACTGGTGGATGACTCAGAAATGGTTCCCGTCTTTAAGCATAATGGAAGGTAAGATGGACGTTTTCAGCCAGCAAGATATAGAGATCATAAAGCAATTGTCAGGAGCTCCGAAATCTGGCCAGGTAAATTTACATTCTTCTTTTAGAATATACTTCTTTTCTTGCGGTTGTTGCAAACATGTTTTGGATATGTCTTTTTTTTTTTTTTGGGGGCGGCGGGGGGCGCAGAGGTTAACTTTACCGTTTCACAAACCATTTCTATTTAAAAGTAGAAATGGTTTTTATGGAAATGAATGGTGGAGATTTGTACAGTACATGTGGGTCCTATGAAATATGTAGATGTAATTACTTTGATCGGATTCTATTTTTAAATAAAAATGGGTTGTGAACGGGAATGACTCAAAACAAGTAACTTTTTGTCAGTTTTGATCAGTAGAAAAGTTTATCTTTACAATTACTAGTGGTAAAATTACTTGTTAAGAAACTTGTTTAAGGTTAGGCAAACATGTGGCGGCTAAGCTTAGAAAAGTTTATTTACTAAAACGTCACTTGTTACTTCTTTTCTTCATTGTAATAAAAAAAATAATAAAAAAAAGATTGACCTATAGTCCTGTAACTTATTTCCAGTTTTCCCACGATAAAAGAATATGTTTTTGGAATTTATTTATAAGCAGACTTATAAGTAAACTTGTAAAAAGCTATACCTAACACCGGCCTGACCTTTCAGAATATAATGAATGTTACGTGCTTCTCCTAGCAATGACATAAAGCTTATAAACATGTTTCTGTTTTCTGTTCTCAGTTCACTGTATTGAACCTTGTATTCCTATAGTATTTTGATGCCAGAATTAGAGCCGACTGCACACTACAATGGACAGGAAAGTTTTTTTCTCCTTTTAAGTTGTCTTCTATCTCTCAATTAAGCATTACGAACATAAGATGAACATAGTAAACAACTTTTTTATTTAACCTTGTTAAAAGTGAGGGTTCCGAATATATAATACTGACCACAATTTCATCTTTCAGGAAAAGATAATGCAACAGGGTGTTCATGAGTCTTTACACCGAGACTTAATGGCTAGTTTTGGCAAATGGGAGTTTGATCCCACAGATATAAGCAATCCTTTTCCAAATAATGAGGGCTCTGCTCACCTATGGCAAGGATATGAAGACAAGTTTATTCCATTTGAGTTGAGTCGGTATTTATCCAAGCAAATTCCATGGATTCGATATCATAAGGTTCCTGATGCTGGGCATCTGTTAATCTACAATGCAAGTTTATGTGAAACAGTCTTTAAGGAACTTATGTCTGCATAAATTTTGTAATCTGCCTGTGTCTGCTATGCCGGTAACTTACGTGAACTGCTCATGCAACCATAATTATCAGTGTATTTAGTTTGTACAGCTGATTCGGTATCACGAGTTTCCCGACACTGGGCATCTGTTGATCTACAATGCAAGTTTATATGAAGCCCTATTTAGGGTACTTCTAGCGTCTAATGCTCTTCTCACATTATCCAGATTCACCAAATACCATGTTTGATGAGTAATTTTTTCTGATATATATTGAGTGACAGTAAATATTTAAGAAGGTAGACTTTTTCCATTTTACCGTACAAGGTAAATTTTATGTTTGTGATTTGTTCCAATCACGTTCTCATTATAAATGTACTTGAAATAGGAATTTGGAATGTAACGTCAAGAATTTTATTCTACTTTTCTTCCCCTCATCATACTTAAACCCAAAAACGAAGAAATAAATAATATCAAGCCATTTCAAAACACATTCACTGAATTGTCTGCTTCAACTAAATTCCTTTGAAGCCTCAAAGAAAAAGTCCTACCGATGATTACCAGTGCGTGTCCCACTATTAAAGATAAAGTCAATGATAATGTTGTATGGCTATGAGTTCCTTGCATTTGTAGAAGTTCTCATCCAACCCATATTGTATTTATCATATTTTTTTGAGGAATTGTATTTATCACACTGTACGTGTGAATTGATAATCATATTCAACCTTTTCTCAAATAATTTCTCGGGTAAATTTTGGTCCTCAACCTCTACACTTTATATTAGTTGGGTCACTGTTTTTTTTTTCAACACTTTGAGTCCTAACCTTTTATAAATTGGTTCATAAGGTCCCTAATCTCAAAAAATGATAATTTTAACATTAACTCTTTTTAAAAAGATTTTTTTTAAATAAAAAGTAAAAATAATTAAAAAAATAAAATAATTTCTTCCACATCCTGTCTTTCTAATTACACATCCTCCACCATCGCCAATTCAACTGGAAGTGACAAATTCTGACACCAAAAATTTTTTGAGAGGTGGGGCCGTGGGGGAGAGAAACCCCCTTTGCTACCATTTCTACCCACATGGTCACATGGGGGAAGCTAGTGGAAAAATGCAGATATCCCTTTTGTTGGCCGAATTTGTCTTTTTAGTCAAGTTAGGGGTCGGGCCGGTGAGTACTGGACAGGTAAGATGAAGAAAAAATTATTATTATTTTTTTTACTTTCTTAAATTCTCTTTATTTTTATTTAAATATAGTAAAGGGAATAAATTTATTTTAATGGTGTTACGAAAGGTTGGAACCTAATAAGATGTTAAAAAAAAAAAAGAATGGAGACCCAGTTGATACAAAATATAAAGGTTAGAACCATATCTGAAATTTACTCCTTGTTTACTCCAAGGTTGGTAGGCTTACGGCCACGAGCCTGCTTTCCTTTATCTATGAACATTGGTGCTCCTTTTCTTTAAGCTTTATGTACCCCAACATGTAACATCTCGAAAATTTCTACAAATTAAGGTAAGTAACGAAGTTGTTGTTTTGAAAGAATTACTTGAATATCATTGAAAGATTGCTTGAAGATCAAAATATTGTTATTGAATTGACACTAAAGAAATATCTTGGTTGATAATTGACATAAACTAAAGTGTAATGACTTAATTGACATGAACTAAAGAACGTGGACTTGATTGAGAGATAATGCAAGGGGAAGGACTTCTTGGGCAATTTCCCGACAAGTGTGCGGCGCCACATCGCGCAACTTGTCATGAGGTGATTTGCGCCACTTATCATGATATGATTGGCGCCACTTGTCACGATATAGTTAGCGGAACTCAAAAGTTATTAAAATTAGCTAAATCCTAACTATTATATAAAGGGGCTAAGGATTTCATTTTTCTCTCAAACTCATTTCTCTTTTCTCTCTCGAACTCCAAAATTCGTCTAACTTGGCCTAGGGAAAGAGAAAACCAATAGAAACCCGCCAAAATATCTATTTGTCCTTTGAAAAGAGTCACTTACCATATATGGAAGGATTATAGCTTGAAAGATAGCTTTAATTGAGGAGTATCAAGGCTTTAAGGATACTTCTTCACGTGGATTATTCGAAGAATATTTGAGGTGGGTAACTTAATACTTTGATTCCTTTTCTACATGCATAAAGTTTTGATAATATAAGTGTGTATTTGATTGATGATTTTGATGAGACAAACATGGATTTGAATGCATTATTATTGAAAGAAATATTTGTTTATTGTATTTGTATCGCTAGTTAATGCTCTACCCGTTTTGATTTGCTTTGTGATTGTATGGCCTTGTTGTGTGGTCTTGGCCATTCTGATTTGTTTCCTACACTATGACTTATTCAATGATCCCG